>CM017474.2:8972480-9133894 GCA_007827005.2 Populus simonii
AAGATATTCAGTTAAAATCCTGCTTAGCATCTGATATATAATGTATTTTTTCCCCCTGAAAACTATATATGAACATGATATGGTTTATATGATTAGCAGCATATTCTGTTAACGCAGGTTCCACCATTGCAAAGATGTTTTTAGTATACGGGAGTGAGTTTTTAGAAGGGATATTTACCTGCCTGTCTGCATTTAAGAAATCCCTTTAAAATATCCCAAAAGGGAATTTTGAATTTTATCCTGTAAGAGCTCCATTTCCAAATTAAGGTTATCCATAGGGACCTCGTTTCATCCTAGATTTCTGCTAAGCATATATGAGTTTTATATGTACAAACATATATACACCTCTCTTACGTTGTATCAGTTGTGGTTCTTAATTTTTCCTTGGTATCATGACAACTACCAGATTGGATCTTCAACAACATGAAATACCAAAAATATCGCACTCCAGAGTGTATAAGAGGAGCCTTACAAGTTATTCTTGATGAATAAACTCCTGTACGTGTTTATATCCCTGGTTTATAGATTCAAATCATTAAGTTTCGCAGCAACCAGGAGTATCCCAAATTTAAGAAAATAGATTTCCTTACAGGGCATCTTGACAGCTTGGCAGCCGTGAAAAGTTATTGTAGGAAACGTCACTGCAAGCCAAGGGAATCATAAATATGAATATGAACCTCAACAAAATTAATAATAAGTAGTGGAACAAATGAAATGCTAAGCAAGATTAAAAAAAAAAAAAAAAAAAAACCCCACATATTTTCAGAAACTAGGCTTTCGTTGAGGCCCTATTTACGGCATGAAAATATATGTAGCCTTAGATTATCAAGATTCACTCAGAAGACCACTTTATAAATATTAATGGTTGATCAATCATCAGCAGTTATATCTTCGCAAGAGAGCAGAGAAGTTGAACAGAATATCTAAACTGAAATAACTGAAACCTGTGATACATTTCAGAAACATACATTTTGTTGCCTGAGTTTATAAATGAGTCTGGGACACTTCCAGTCAGCTTGTTTCCACTAAAAAACCTGGTTTTCAAAAGCCAGATTGATTCTTTCATCATAATTCACTCCTCGATCCATCCATGCTCAGATTTCAAATATTCAAATTTAAATACTTACATAAAATTATATGTTTTTGCATCTCCAGGAATTCCTCCTTCCAACTTGTTGAAAGTTAAATCCCTGCAAAAGATTACATTAAAAGATTTTCCAACTTTAGTTTTCGGAATATTCCTTGCACCTTTTTGCAAGTAGTTTTGCAATAGACAAGCTGGAGCTTCTGCGAAATGCAAATACCTGCATTATTTTTACTTATGTTTCATTTGGTTCATGGTTAAACACAAACCAAGTTAAATGTCAAGAATGTAAAAGTGTTTAGAATGTGTGGAAGAAAGTTTAGAAATAAGTTCTAAATGTTGAAGGTAAATTGATTTTTAGAAATTAGTTGAATCGGTCAACTGGTTGATAACAGGTCAATCAATTGAGACAAAGCGATCGGTTGGATTAAGAATCGGTCGACCGGTTCAGTTGTCATAATACAATTCCTGTTTAGATTAGGATTTCCTTGTATTAGTTTAATTTCTTAATTATTTAGGACTTTATGTTTATAAAAAAGCTTGTAATTCAACATTACTATAAATACAAAAAGAAAGAAAATAGCTAAGGGGGCTTAAAGAGAAACACTTAACAAAAGTATTCATTTCTCTCAATCTTCTTCTTGTTCTTGAGTTTTTGACCTTACATTATTGTGTTGATCTTATACCACACTTGTTTTACTTCCAACAAGTGGTATTAGAGCTTATGTTTGATTATTTGACATGGTCAATCCAAACTTCTCACTTCAATGTCATAGGTTGACAAAGGGCAACTATGAAATTTAGCGTATTTGAGCAAAAACTTAGCTAAGTTTCCAAAGATATATGGGAGATGTTTAAAAAAAGCTTTGAGAAGCCTATAGATGAGCAATATTGACTTTAACCTAAATGAAGATCGTGCAAAAGGCATGAAGGAAGAATCAACTAACACTCACAATCATTCACCAATGTCTAGATGATGTCACTTTTGAGATAGTAGTTAATGCAACCACCACCAAACATGTATGAGAAGTTTTGGAAGAATCAAAGCAAGGAGTTGACAATATGAGAAAGGTATGTTTAGAAAAGCTATGTGGTGATTTTGAAAAGTTACATATATTTGAATCAGAGAATATTTCAGAATATTTTGCAAGAGTATTGGTCATATACAATCAAATGAGGAGATATAGAGAGAAGATGGAAGAGACACATGTGGTAAAGAAGATTCTACTCTCGCTACAAAAAAAATTCCATTATATGGTTATCGCGATAGAGTAATTACAGAATATGGATGTTCTCTCAATATAAAGTCTCATGGGAAAATTACAAGTCCATAAGAAAAGAGTCAATGAGATTTAAGAGGATGTAGACGCATAAACACTTATTGCTAAGCAAGATGGTTCTGGATATTCCTAAGGGGGTGGAGGACATGGACAAAACAAAAAAAGAGGAGAAAGAGGCAGATTTGAAAAAGGAGGCCAAGACAGCCTTAACAGATCAATCAGTCGACCGTATGAAACAAATCAATCAATCAGTTACACTGAAAATGACAATCTAAGATTCAGGTTTGACAAATCAAAAGTTATATGTTATAATTGTCAAAAGGCAGGTCACTATGCTAGGGATTGCTAGATTCCAACCAAGAAGGTTGATGGGAATGAAAATCTTATAATATAAGAAGAGAAAGAAGCCACCCTACTATAAGTGCACATAATAAGAGAATGCAAGACAAAGAGAATTGGTGGTATCTAGAAAATTGAGCTAGCAACCACATGTGTGGAGATAAAGACAAATTCATAGAGCTTGATAAAGAAATTAGAGGCAATGTCACCTTTGCAGATCATTCAAAAGTTGTCATCAAAGAAAAATAAATGATTTTGATTAAATTAAAAGATGGAATTCATCAATGTATTGGTGATATTTATTATATACTAATGGTGAAAAACAACATATTGAGCTAAGGACAATTGTTGGAGAAGGGATATGAGATTAAGATGAAAGATCATATTTTAACATTATTTGACACTAAAAAAGTTATGATTGCAAAGGTAACCATGACAAAGAATATAATATTGTTGCTAAATGTTATAACCCATTTTTGGGTTATTCCCCAAGTTCACTTCTTTTTCTTCCGAAACAAATTAAAATAAAATAAAATAAAGACCGATGACGCAGAGAAAGAAGGTCGAGGAGGATCTCAAATATATAGAAAAATCAAGTTGTAATTTTAGATGAAATTTGAAGCGTAATTGTACCTCATTATACCCAAGACTAAGGAAACAATGTAGATTCAATGTCAAATTAAATGATTATTGGACAAATCTGCATAGAAATTATTAGAGAATAATAATATTAATTATATCTTAGGATCTCATCTAAAAGTTTAAGCTATTGGGTTGAAATGATTCTTTGACATGGTATCAGAGCCTTGATGACTAAGCGGTCACGAGTTCGAATCTCACCATCCCCATTTATTTGATAAAAATCAAGCACAAGGTAATGTAGGTCTGTGCAAGTTTCAAGTTCAAAGAGCTTTCACTTGAGGGGGTGTGTTAGAGAATAATAATATTAATTATATCTTGGGACCTCACCTAAAAGTTTCAGCTATTGGGTTAAGATGCTTCTTTGATAGAAATTAAGTTCATGGGCATAATTAAATTTTTAATAGGCCAATTTGATTTAATCATGGGGCAAATTAAAGATTAATCATGTTTGAGAATTAATTTGAGTCGAATTGAAGGATTTAATTAAGTGCAAATATGTAATTATACTTTGAATGAGTTAAATTAATTTTATTAGGGGCTTAACTGGTGAAAAATTAAGTTTGAAAGCCCAAATTTGAGTTTACTTGAGAAGATTGAAATTTTAAGAAACTAAATTTAATTTTTACCAAGTTAGTTGGTTGAAATCAAGAATAAAATAACGACAAAATCAAAGTTTTAGAATCAATTAAGAACTAAATTAAAAAAATTCACAACCAATAAACCATTTTGCGGTGTTATTAAAATATATTCATGAAATCAAAGTATCTCATTGCAGCACATATAAGGTGATGAGTGAAGGTGTTAAGACTTACAGCTTTTTCAGAGAATCGGATGCCCACACATCTGCTGGGATCACTCCAGTTAAATTGATGCTCCGCAAAACCCTTCAAAGAAATTAAAGATAGGCTTAGTTAGTTCTCAACAGAACATGTTCTCAAGTTTATTTATTTTAGACATTTTACGGACAGTTGACGAACAAATATTTCACTATGGGGGGGGTGTTGGGTAAATTAGACTCTGGTCCAGACATATCAGTGATCCTCTTGTACATTGAAAAGAAAAGAATGTGTTATAGTTCCCTTTATTCTTTCTGTCTTCTTCAAAGAGGAAACACCAAAATTATTGTTTTATATATTGCTATGCATCTCAGGAAGTAGTTTGACTCACAAATCTGTCAGCTTCTCTAAAGAAAGAATGGCAGGAGGTATGGGCCCTTCTAGTCCACTTGCGTATAATTCACTTCGTTAGTCCAAAGAGGAAAAACAAAATATCAGAATATTGTGCAACATGTAGCAGAGAAATGAATTAACGAAAATATCATGCAGATAGAGATCCTCACAGTCTATCAATATGACTCCAGTTCCCAATGAAATCAGGTATTCTACCACTAAGATTATTATCACTTGCACGACTGCACATTACAAAACCGAATTAAGAAAACCAGATGCTATTGAATTATCAAAAACTGTGTTTAAAGAAGAAAGGAATTGATTACTTACAAATGAGTCAAGTTTAGCTTAGCGAGAGTATTTGGCAAGTTTCCCTCCAACTGATTGGAGGAAAGTATCCTGCAACCATTAATTCATATCACAGCATCAAAGATTGCAACTAAAATGCCTAGCTTGCGTTGGTTTAATAATGATGAGCAGTTAAATGCCTTACAGGAATGTTAAGTTGACAAGATCACCAAGCTGAAAAGGAATAGTACCAGAAAACTGATTTGCTTCAAGGGACCTTCATGTATTTGTATTTGATTAATTGACAAAAATGAAATTAGTGAACCAAGTAAGCTAGCATTGTCAAAAACAGAAACACAAAACAAAACAAATGATAAATCGGCAGAACATATATTTATGACTTCAATACATACAAGTTAGTCAGGCTACGAAACCTTCCCAAGTACCCAGGAATATTTCCTGACAAGCGATTGGATGTAAGTAAGCTGCATGCATAAAATGTTATCTAGTTATGGTGAATTCTGCCTTGTGTATGAACTGGTAAGCAAAGATGAGGTGAATGAACTTACAGTTTTGTCAAATGTTTCATTGAAGCCCATTCCTCAGGAATATTGCCAGAAATGTAGTTGCGAGTTAGGTCACTGTGACAGATAATATAGTTGTTTAGCATCAATATATACCTGAGAATTTAACTTGTTCAACTTTATAAAACGTCAAGTAGACATTGCTTTGGAGTATAAACCTTGCTTGTTGAAAGTAAAGTTTCTTTTACAACACAGTAAACCTAAACATTATTTTTCAAGATTTACTATATTTTTTTAGTTAATTTAGAATTTTTTAACCTATTAATGTATAACTCTTTAATTATTTTTCTTAGTATACAAATAGCTTTAAGAGTTGTAATATTGAGTTTTTAATTATTAAGATTATTAGAAAAAAATTATTCAATAATAAAACAATGAATTAAGATTTATGTGTGATCATGTCTTTAAAAAATTATATATTTTTTTTATTCTTATTTGTTAGGTTATGCTACGTCAAATATGCTTCTTCTTTTTTATTATTATTAAGGTATTTCCATTCCACAATTTATAAATTTGTCGATAAAAGTTACTTTGAGATTCTACAATCAATACACATAGAAACACAAATAAAAATATATCCTGAAAAGGTTCTTATAGAATTTCAAGATATATAAGGACTTGTGTTGGGGAGTTGGGTAAATTAGACTGAGGTTATTGAAAGACTGAGCGTTTTTAGATATCTGTTATTGAAAGAGAAAAACACCATCAGTATATAAACAAATGTTTAGATGATTGAAAAACTCAAAACTACTTTGTGCTAATTTACTTATATTTGATCCAATGTATCCAATTTATTTAAAAATGGGCTATCCATACTACAACTAATTCAACACCAAAACATTTATATATTTTAACATCAAGTATTCAAATAAACATAGAAGACAAAAAAAAATTAAAAAAAGAAGAAGAAGAAAAATCTTACAGTGACGTGATATGACAATAACCATCATTATTGAGGTTGAGGGTGCAATTGCACATGACGGTGCTATTGGTTTCTGAATCTTTCGACAGATTCATATCGTGCAGAGTTCCTGGTTGGTTGCAAGCATCGCCCACCTCGAAGGGTTGCCCACCCCGCGTCAGTGTCTTGCCAATTTGTCTTAACGCCGTCACTAGTTCAAGGATCAATCCACGGAAAATTTTATCAAAATATCCATATCCATAACATAACATCGGTTAATATTAACTCATATCACCCAAAAAAAAAAAAAACTCATAGTTTTCAAGTGGTATTCTAACACAATAAAATGGTCGGAATCTTGAGCACAAATCCAGTAAAAATAGATATAAATAATGAAAATATATAAATAAAGTAAACGGATTGTATATTAACTCCATAATTTAATTATAAATAATTCAAAGTTCTCCTTTTCAATTTGTTGCATGTATTTTAGGAGAATTGGAAATCAAAAAACACTTTTTTATTAACTCATTTATATGTTTTAATTTTTTTAATCCCACTTATTATTTTAAATTAATTTTGTTTGTTTACTCTTAATATCAAATACGGATTGTTTGTTTTTCTTTTAATATTGGATCCAAAATTGTAAAAGCAATTTTATATTTCATAGAGGTATGGCCATATTGTGGCTATCAAATGAGTGGCAACCTTGTTTTCAACAGCAACACGAATGATACCATTTCGGGTTAAAAAGATAAGTGGTGTGATTCGACAAGTGTGCTTTGGAGCCCGATTTATTTTGTATTTTAAAAGTTTTTAAAAAATTATTTTTTTATATTTTTATATCATTTTAATATAATAATGTCAAAAATAATTTTAAAAAATATTA
Organism: Populus simonii; assembly: GCA_007827005.2. NCBI lineage: Eukaryota > Viridiplantae > Streptophyta > Magnoliopsida > Malpighiales > Salicaceae > Populus > Populus simonii. The sequence goes on from CM017474.2 coordinate 8,979,657, forward strand.
TTTTAATACATAAAAAAAAAACAAGTTGAAAAATCTAATATTCCGAATTCAGGGTTTTTCTCTATATGATCTGTAATTCTTTTTTTAGGACAATCCACGCCCACCGTAATGTTAAAAATTAACATGGTCACTCCGTCTGTTTCCGTTAACAATAATATTAGTAGTAGAATAGTATTTATTTACCATCAGTCGAGGACAAATGTCATAACATGATTAAATGCAAGATAAATTACCTTGAATATCATGTACGTAGCTTCATTACGGAAGCAATTGGCATTTTTGTATTCCTATAATTTGTATATATAACTTCACTTAACATTCCATATTTTTGGAATTTTTTTTATAAAGATAAAAGCTTTTTTTTTTTTTGAATTCGAGGAAACCCCACCCCGGAAAGCGTACTTTGTGGGCCTAGGTAAGCGAGTAAAACCCTGGTTATCCCAGACTCTTACAAGAGGTGCACGCCCTGACTCGAACTCAAAATCTATTGTGCAGATCTCAAGCCCTTTGTCATCACGCCACGCTCCCTGGAAACTAAAAGCTATTTTATGACCACATTACAACTTTGTTTAATTATATATATATATATATATATACACACACACACACACACACACACACACGTAGCTGTAAGCAAATCTGTGGATATGTGACATAGCACACCAATGGAATGGAAAGTCGTGGAAATTAATTAGCTCATATTATTACAACACTCCATATATTATTGCAATAAAAACAAAGCTTACTCTCTTACCTTCGTCTGGATGTAACTGATATGAGACAACCAAAGTAGCAGAACTGAAAAGAGTGATCACGACCACCATAACTCGGCAAAACTGAAGAAGTCCATGCGGAGGCTGAAGCATCGTGAACATGTTGGGTGCACGAGTAGGAAAGAAGCTTGAATAAGTTTTCATTTTATGAGGTACGTACTTGATTTATACTGGACGTGGGGACAAATTCGTAAATTGGTGAGAATGACCTTTAGCCACTAGATTTGATTCCTTTTCATTTCTATCTCTCCAAACCGATTAGGGTTGATTAGAAGTTACCAACCGGTAAATATCGCAACAGGTAATTAATTATGAGTTGGACAAGTTTAATTTTATTAGAATTTTTTTTTATTTTAAGTGTCACCAGGCACAACTGGTAATTAATTTCTTTTGAGGATTTTTCTAGCCTCGTCAATTGGAATCATCTGTAGAAAATAAACAAAAAATCAGTTCATTCATGTTTTTCAAAAAACTTTTTTTATGGTTGACAATACATCTACAGATACACCAACAACACTTGATGCTAGCAGCTAAGCCAATGATATGTGATGCCAACAGCTAAACAAGCGGTTAAGCTCATAAATTACACCCCATATGGCTATGCTAGTGGCTACACCCAAGGAAACACCCACGATGCCCACAACTATGTCTATGGCTATGCTCTATGGCTATGCCCTAGAGCTACACCCACAAACAACTTTTTTATCACCCGAACATCGCAGCGACTATTACAATTTTTCATGGAAAAAGAATAAATATCTAGCATCTTGTTTTTTTTTTGAAAAACGGTATCGTTTAAGGAGTCGTCACCTAGTATTATGGTCATTAGAAATCCTAATTGGTTAACAGAGATTCTATGATCCAGGACTAGTTATGCGAAAGAGAAGATGCTATCACCCCTTAAGTGTCTCCTTGAGGCAAGCTGCATTGCTGGTTTTGTCTAAAATTACTAAGTGTTTTGTCCTTTTTTTTTTTCCTATCATGTTCCTGACTCTAGCGTTAATAAACAGTGCTTGCAAATATTACTAACTCTAGAGTCGGTAAATATTGCACAAACCCAAAAAAAATATGATATTCCTAACTTTGACGTCAATGAATAAGTTCGTGAATTTTTGAATTTTTAATGAAGAAGAACCAATTTTTCTATGCTTTTTTCTTTTTGTTTACCCTTTTATTATTTACTCTATTTAGACAACAATAAATAAATAAATAAAAAGCATTACACAAAATATTTGTATTTAACAGTAATATCTTAAAATATTCGGTATTTTATGTAAATCAAGAAGATAATAATAGTGGTATGAATCTTCACCTGGTATTTTCTTGGGTTCTCCTAGTTGCAGGTTTGCAAGATGTTGAAATTTATAAGATCAGGAGGCAGGCACGTATAGAGGCATTTGAGCCACAAATTTATTGACTACAAGCTATGTTGAATGATTAATATCACTATAGCGTCGGCTGCCAATTTATTGTACACTAAAAGAGACCCACATTCCAAACTACTGTAAAGTGCACTGAGAACTTCATCATCAATTGTTCACTAATTGCAAGTAGAATTTTCTGCTTTTTCTTTTTCTTTTTCTTTTTGCAAATACTGATTGATGTAGACATAGACCAATCACTTTTCCACCATGTGCTAAAGGGCAACAAGCTATTTGGAGTTTATGATAGACTCAATTATATTGCAATTATTGGTGCATAATTGACAGTTTAACACTTGCAGCAGGTTTATTTTTATGTTTTGAATTGAATTTTGTTTTTTACTGATAGAATTGAGTAATAAAATTATTGATGAATATTATTTTATCAGTAAATTAATTGGTAAAATTTTTATTAATAAAATAATAATTTTATGCTAATAAAAAATTATATCAATAAAATTATTAAATGTTATAGTGATTGATTGCCAGGTTAATTCTGTTAATCTACGTTAATTGATTAACATAAACTATAATTATGTAGAAAGAAAGAAAGAAGAGAAGAGAGATAAAAATAATAGAGGATATTTGATAAGAGTTTTTATTTTGCATAAACTGAATATCACGAGATAGTTGTGTTTATATGTCTGTTAATAACAGACTAACAAGCTTTTACTAATTAACTAATTATCTACCATATTAAGATCGTGACAAATATCATAATCTGAAGCAATATACTCTAACAAACTCCTCTATAATATATTGAAACATTCAAATTTGTTTTGAAAATCAAGATAATAATAGTAGTATGAATCTTCACCTCGTACTTTCTTGGGTTCTCCCAGTTGCAGGTTGCAAGATGTTGAAATTTAAAAGATAAGGAGGCAGACACGTATCGAGGCATTTGAGCCACAAATTTTGTTGTAACTCAATTTTGGATTCACCAAGATTTTTTTGAATGTTATTTTATTTCTAGTATTCTTTATAAAAATCCAAAAAAAATTAAGAAAAAATTTAAAATTAAAAAAATATATATATTTTGCTCGAGTCAACCGCATCTTTTCATAAGAACTGATTCCACCGGGTCAATACAGGTCAAACCATGTTGACCAGGGTACAAAATGAGTTTCAGGCCGTTTCGGGTCAAAACCGTCATTTTCGGTCAAAACCGAGTCCACCGAGTCAATACGGGTCAAACCATGTTGACCAGGGTAAAAAATGAGTTTCAGGCCGTTTCGGGTCAAAACCGTCATTTTCGGTCAAAACCGAGTCCACATAGTCAATACGGGTCAAACCATGTCGATCAGGGTAAAAAAATGAGTGTCAGGCCGTTTTGGGTCAAAACCGTCATATTCGGTCAAAACCGAGTCCACCGAGTCAATACGGGTCCAACCATGTTGACCGGGGTAAAAAATGAGTTTCAAGTCATTTTGGGTCAAAACTATTATTTTCGGTCATTAAAATTGATTTTTAGATGTTGAAACGGGGTTTTTCTAATACTGATTTGAGTTTTTAATTTTATCCATATAAATATTTATTATTATATATAATAAAACAAAATTAATAATACAAAATTTGTCATACTAGGCGCTGATAGTAGGTGGAGTAGTTATGCCGATACAATTTTTCTTTAAAGTAGATTCATGCCAGCTGCATTAGATTTATGACCCTTGTTATTGGCTATAAATAGCCAGTGATAGTTCGCCAGATAGGGGAAGAGAAAAAAAAACAGAAGAAGGAAGAGAAAGGAAAAAAGAAAGAAAAGAATTGCAAACACTATTCACGTTTTTTTACTATTTCTTAATGCCAGTAAGATATTGATTTAAAAAAAAAACAATATGAAAATATCAAATATATCTTAGATTTAATAGTATTTAGATCTGAACCGTTAATTTAATAGGATACAATAGGGCTTACCATACTAGATTAAAACCCAAATCCATCTCAGCCCTTAAAACAATTTTCCCTTAGATCCTGTGGCGCCACGTCACCCGGTGTACCAAGCTTTCGGTACACCGAGACACACCCGATCACACCTCAGCCCATCCGGACCGTCCGATCAACTTGCAGATCCAACGGTTCATCTGAGATCCAACGGTTCACAGACTTCAGCGGAACCGGTGTACCATGCGTGCGTTCGCACCGTAGCAAATCTCAGAGTCTCTCTCTCCTCTTGTCGGCGATTCTCTCTCTCTCATCCGATCTCCCTTTTCCGGCCGTTTGAAGCTTCCGAACCACCACAGAAAGGTTTCTAGCCTCCTATAAAGCAAAACCACGGTCGTGTTCAGCGTTTTTGCCTCCCCATCTGGCCGGCAAAAGGCCGCGATTGTCGTCGGCCACCGAAGCTTCAAACCGACGATTCTCCCTCGTCAGCCATCAACGGCCGTCGAGACCACCGCCATCAGAATCCGCGCCCTCATATCTACCAGAATCAACCATTGTTTGGCCGGAAATCTCGCAAAAAAAATTCAACCGCTCCAACAGTAACCGCGAGTGGGCCACACGCGCCGCCAGTGGCATTTTCATAAATTTTGGATAATTTCAAGGGTATTTCAGTATTTTTCCTATACAGTGGCACTCAGGTAATTTTTTGAGGTTCCGGATTTTATTTTTGATATTTTTTGTATATACAAATGCTTGTAAATTTTCTTGCATGTCGTAAAAAACACAAAAAACCAAAGTCGACACGTCTCTTTTTTAGAAAAGGACCGATGTCAAAAATTTAAATACCAAATATGGATTATGTCCATTATTTCTTTTGGTAACTCAGACGTAATTCTCCTTTTTAGGGTTAAAACGTTATTTTTTAGATGAGTCTCCGAATTTTTAGGGACTGATGTCATTTTTAACGCGTCTCCTATTTTTAGGGACCGACGTTAACCATTTAAAAAAGCAAATTATCAATAAGCCCAAAATATAATAGCATTTGAATCAAATAAAAACACACAAGTAAGGGTAACCTTTCTATTGAAAGGATGTTTTAAGGGTGGTGTCTACCTTCCCTTAATCATAACTAACCCCGTACCCGAATCTCTGGGACCAGTGTCTAATTTGGGATTTCTAGTTCCCTCAAATTACTAAATGGTGACTCCAATAAAATCTTTATTCCCCCAATTGAGAAAAAACCCTTTTTGTTAAATAAACAAAAAAAAATGGGAGTCATCGCCCGACGTCGTGTATCGACAAATTTAATGACTACAAGCTATTATGTTGAATGATTAATGAACCCGACTTGTCAATTTATTGTACAGAAGTGATTACTCAAAGAGACCCAATTGCGAGTGTTTGGAGGAGAGGTAGGTTATGCTTTTTTTTTTAAGTAAAAAGCATGTTTTTATAGCTTTTGAAGGTATGATTAAGTGTGGTTTGTACTTAAAATATATTGTACCTTTAAAAAAAAGTCACCACACCTTCAAGCCAAATACCCTTGAAGTCCATTCCATACTGCTGTAAAGTGTACTGAGAAATATATTCGTGCCCATTAATATATTTTTTATTTTTATTATTTTAAATTATTTTTTATGTTTTTTTAGATTGTCTTGATGTTGTTAAATTAAAAATAATTTTTTTAAAATAAAAAAAATTAATTTAATATATTTTTAAATAAAAAATATTTTAAAAAACACTACGTACTTCTGTTAGTCACCCTCGGTTTTAATGCCTCTGTTAGTCAGCATTTGCTTTGAATATCACTGTGACACACTCTCGTTATAACACAAAAATAGTCTAGTCTCGTGACACGTGGGTTTTCTACCTACCTACCAGCGAGTTGAGTTGTGCATGTATTATAAAAAATGGTCTCGTTATTTTTCAGAAAATACTTTGTGAATGTAAAATGTTTTCACTCGGCAAAACTGAAGAAGTCCATGTCGGAGGTTGAAGCATCAGAAACATGTTGAGGGGGACAGATTCTTAAATCGGTGAGAATGACCTTTAGCTACTTAGATTTGATTCCTTTTCATTTCTATCTCTCCAAACCGACAAGGGTTGATTACAAGAATATTCCAGCTGGTAAATATCGCAACAGCTAATTAATTTCTCCACTTCTCTCTTCCTTGATCAGCCTAAATTATTGATAAAATCAACAGCACTGTAATACCAAGTCCAATTAAGCCTACATGGTATTTTGCACATTATACATATTTTTATAAATATCTAGGATGTATTAAATATCTTATAATTATAAGATATTTATTTTAAAAAATAAACAAATATATCCAAGAGCATAAAAAGAGAGGCTAAAGAGAGGCTAGAAAGTCATAGCTCATCTCTCTAGATAACACAAGCCTACTATACAACTTAAACAAGGTGTAAGGATATTTAATATTAGAAAATATTCATTCTCCCTGTCACCTGTTTAAATACTATACTAACTTAAGCATTAGAATGTTTTTCTTGCAAGTGTCACCAGCCCACCAAGTCCTTCGGATCCAATTTTATCAGCCCATAAAAACCGCCCACAATCTTTCTCTTGTTCGGTCCTTCGGATCCAATTTTATTAGCCCATGAAAACACTCACAATCTTTCTCTTGTTGATTTTTTCAGCCTTATCAATTGGCATTGTCTATGGAAAATGAACAAAAAATCAATTTATTCAAGCTTCTTAAAAATTATTTTCATGGTTGGCAATACATCTACAGCTACACCAACGACACATGATGCCAGCAGCTAAGCCAATGACATGTGATGCCAATAGCTAAACCAATTGTTAAGCACTCGACTACGCCCCACATGACTACGCCAGCGATTACGTCTGATATGGCTACGCCAGACACCCAAGGCAACACCCACGACTATGTCTACGACTACACTTCATGGCTATGCCCTAAGGCTACACCCACAAACAACTTTTTATGGTGGCTTATACATATAAAAGTTGTCGTCGAGACTTGGGAGCTCTATTGATACACTAAAGGTAACATTACCCCCATAAGTATTTCCTCCCCCACTCTTGCTAAGTCAAGTCTTCCAAAAACATCTATTTGCAAGACCTGGTACATGTATGAAAAAACTACAAAGCAATATTAATTCTTGGACCAAGTCCAATCGGGCCTACACGATGTTTTATATAATATACACATCTTCGTAAATATATTTATAAATATCTAAGATATTTTAAGATATTAATATTAAATATCTTATAACTTAGATATTTATGAGATATTTATATAAAATATATTAAAACTTAGAAATTTTTAAAAATATTTATCTTAAAAAGCTCTATATAAACAAATATCTTTAGAAGCATAAAGAAAGAGGTCAAAAGGCCAGAGCTCATCTTTCTAGACAACACAAATCTAATGTAAGACTTGAACAAAACTTAAGGAACATTTAAGCCTAGAGAATACAACTCGATTTCTATCGGGACCATTAGATGATCCTGCCCTTCATCCACAAATCCGGATCGAAATCCGAGCGGGTTGAAGGACGTCCTCGTATCTCTCCCTCAACTGGTTGTTATATGTCTTCTTAAAATAAAAAAAAAATCATCAAATTCAATTCAAAAAAATAATAACTTACGAAAAAAACTGGTTGAACGAACATACCACGAACTGTTGAGCGCGGTTGTCGACGAACTGTTGCACTCCATTTTGGCAGTCTTCACTTCACACATACATCTCCATAGAAAGCTTCATTGGGCTCGGCTCACGTCCAAGAGTCGTAGCTTGTAAGAAAAAAATATTGCAAGTTAAATATATTTATAAATAACAACAAATTAATTAAAGATATATGTCATTAAAATTAATCTTACCATTCGTTTCACATGTGCAATGAATGGAACGAAGTTGGTGTGTGTGGTAACCGAACCATGAATTTTTTGGTTCTGGTTCTCGGCACTAGACTGTAAGAGTCTTGTGAACCGCTCGGACATCATGTGCTGAATATACTACGCCCATATATCCTTCGAGATATATGGCGACCTAAAATTCCTCCAAACCACCACGTTATTCCAGCCTGGTAGAGCATTATCTCTAGCATATTTTTTAGCTTTTTTTGCGCTTTATACCAAAAGTCATGCAGCTTACATGATACAAATGTATTTTATATAAGTTAATGACAAATTAGATTTTAATATATAAATTTTTTTTAAAAAAAATATTGTATTGTTTTTTATGTTACCGAGTTGCAGTGTGATTCTCCCACATTGTCCTCGTAAGATTATCATTTATGTTATCCCACTCGAATTTGTTCTGTGTATAAAAAATTTATAAAAAATAAATCAATAATTTCAATATAACATAAAAAATAGTTAAAATTTTAAGTTAACACTAACCTCAAATCTTCTAAACCATGCATCAATATAAGGTTTCCAATTGGGATGTCTGCAAACCTGGCTCAATTGAAACAATAGAATTTCTATCGACAATTTAAACACCGATGTTATTACTCAGGCGGCCTTAATGTCTATGAACCTGAAAATCAATAAAATTAATTAAATATTAGTTGTTCACAATAACCAACTCAAATCAAAACAAACTCCAAAACAAACTTACATTGAAAGGTCGGCTTTCCAATGTACTATGTACTTGTGGGGGCATTGACCTTGCTGTGAATGGACATCACCTCTATGTTTTGGAACCATGCTGGAGAAGATAGTGTCGTGAGTCGACGCAGGTGCCTCTTCTTGGTTGGAACCTAATGACACGTCATCATCGCTGCTATAAGAACTAGCTGTGATCATTTGTTCAGGACATGCAGTTGATTTTGTTCTATGCATCTACAACAAATTTGATGTATCACCATAAATGCTAGGATATGAGATCATCTCCTGGATGTTGGTTTGTCCTTCAAGCATGCTCACCACTTCTGACATTGCAGGCCTTAGAGATGGAGATGCATTGGTGCATAATTGAGCCAATTTGATCATCCTCTCAGCCTCTTCCTTGTTGAATTCCGACTGCAGCTTTGGGTCCACTATCTCCATTAAATTTCCCTTTTTTTGCACTCCATAGGCCTGTGAAAGCAAAAGGTAAAGTATTTGCAGAGAGGAGTAGTGCCTAATGTATCATGAATTCAAGATAGCAACAAGAACAGACTTGTAACTTACCTAGTCAAAAAGACATACGAATTCATTTATTGTCCAAAACTATAAACATCTGCTTTGTCTGTTAAATAACCCCACAACACAGTTGTGTATGTATTATAAAAAATAATAATTATTACAGTTGTCTACCTACCTACCAGTGAGTTGTGCATGTATTATAAAAAATACTGTCGGTATTTTTCCGAAAATACTTTGTGAATGTAAAATGTTTTCACTCGGCAAAACTGAAGAAGTCCATGCGGAGGCTGAAGCATCAGAAACATGTTGGGTACAGGAGAAGGACATATTCTTAAATCGGTGAGAATGACCTTTAGCTACTTAGATTTGATTCCTTTTCATTTCTATCTCTCCAAACCGACAAGGGTTGATTACAAGAATATTCCAGCTGGTAAATATCGCAACAGGTCATTAATTTCTCCACTTCTCTCTTCCTTGATCAGCCTAAATTATTGATAAAATCAACAACACTGTAATACTAAGTCCAATTAAGCCTATATGGTATCTTGCACATTATACATATTTTTATATAAAATATATTAAAACTTAGATATTTCTTAAGATATTTATCTTTAAAAGATCTATATAAACAAATATCTTTAGAAGCATAAAGAAAGAGGTCAAAAGGCCAGAACTCTTTTCTCTAGACAATACAAATCTAATGTAAAACTTGAACAAAACTTAAGGAACATTTAAGCTTAGAGAATACAACCCAATTTCTATTGGGTCCACTAGACGATCCTGTCTTCATCTACAAATCCGGATCGAAATCCGAGTGGGTCGAAGGACGTCCTCGTATCTCTCCCTCAACCGGCTATTATATGTCTCCTTAAAATTAAAAAAGAAATCATCAAATTGAATTCAAGAAAACAATAACTTACGAAAAAAAACTAGTTAAACGAACATACCACGAAGTGTTAAGCGCGATTGTCGACGAACTGTTGCACTCCATTTTGGCAGTCTTCACTTCGCACGTGCGTTTCCACAAAAAGCTTCATTGGGCTCGACTCATGTCCAAAAGTCGCAGCTTGTAAGAAAAAAAATATTGCAAGTTAAATATATTTATAAATAACAACAAATTAATTAAAGATAGATGTCATTAAAATTAATCTTACCATCCGCTTCACATGTTCAATGAATGGAACGAAGCTGTTGGTGTGTGTGGTAACCGAACCGTGAATTTTTTAGTTCTGGTTCTCGGCACTAGACTGTAAGCGTCGTGTGAACCGCTCGGATATCATGTGTTGAATATACTACGCCCATATATCCTCCGAGATGTATGGCGGCCTAAAATCCCTCCAAACCGCCACGTTATTCCAGCCTGGTAGAGCATTATCTCTAGCATATTTTTTAAGTTTTTTTACGTTTTATACCAAAAGTCATACAACCTACATTATACATATGTATTTTTATATGAGTTAATGACAAATTAGATTTTAATATATAAATTGATTTTTTAAAAAATATCGTATTGTTTTTTATGTTACCTAGTTGCAGCGTGATTCTCCCACATTGTCCTCGCAACATTATCATTTATGTTATCCCACTTGAATTTGTTATGTGTATAAAAAATTTATATAAATTAAATCAATAATTTCAATATAACATAAAAAATAGTTAAATTTTTAAGTTAACACTAACCTTAAATCTTCTAAACCATGCATTAATATAAGGTTTCCAATCAGGATGCTGCAAACCTGGCTCCATTGAAACAATGAAATTTCTATCAACAATTTAAACACCGATTTTATTACTCGGACGGCCTCAATGTTTATGAACCTGAAAATCAATAAAATTAATAAAATATTAATTGTTCTCAAATTGTTAAACACAAACCAACTCAAATCAAAACAAACTTACATTAAAAGGTCGTCTTTCAATATGCTATATACTTGCGGGGGCATTAACCTTGCTATGAAGGGACACCGCCTCTACATTTTGGAACCGTGCTGGAAGAGACAGTGTCGTGAGTTGATGCAGGTGCCTCTTCTTGGTTGGAACCTAATAACACGTCATCATCGCTGCTATAAAACTAGCTATGATCATTTGTTCAGGATATATAGTTGATTTTGTTCTATGCATCTACAACAAATTTGATGTATCACCATAAATGCTAGGATCTGAGATCATCTCCTGGATGTTGGTCTGTCCTTCAAGCATGCTTACCACTTCTGACATTGCAGGCCTTAGAGATGGAGATGCATTGGTGCATAAGAGAGCCAATTTGATCATCCTCTCAGCCTCTTCCTTGTTGAATTCAGACTGCAGCTTTGGATCCACTATCTCCATTAATTTTACCAACTTAATGTATATTAGCAACCCTCGTGTTGTTTGATTAATTATATTTAATACTTTAAGTTAAGGCAAAAAAGCTTTTATCACTGAAAATTAGAAAAAGCGAACATATTTGATAAGATGAGATGCTGATTAATTTATTTGTCCACTTTTTAAAAAAACTTTTGGGGAAAATTATTAAAAATCTCTTATAAATTATACCTTGTAATCATATTTTAGTAAACTGTGCTTTACAAAGATCAATTTTATATAATTGATTTTACTTTACATAATAAGTCATTAATCTACCGATTTAGTGAATGAAATAAAAACTTAAATATTATATAATTTGTGCTTAAATGTTGTTGTTGTTGTTTTTTTAATATCCTTAAGTGTCGTTATAATTTGTGCTTCTTCTGCCACCATTTTTACAGGTCTCAATCTCAAGATTCTAAACAATAATGTTTAAAAAAAAAAATCATAACCCATTTAACAGAATGAAAACCCAGAAAAGTATTTATTGGCCTTTTAACAAAACAGCAACCACCAACCCAGAAAAGTATTATTTTACAAGCAACAATCCAAACAAAACCTAGTAAATTGTAATTTATTAAAATATATATAATTGCTTTCAACAGGTACAAGTAATCTGTCCTTTTTATTGTTATTTTTATTTTTATTTTTTATATATCTAATTGTTCAAGCAGCAAAAAGAAAGGGCATAGAATTTTCCGCAAAGACTTTTCACAACTTCAATGCATTCTTGGAAGTTGCAATGTGAACTCAAGTAATCTCATGGATGCATGGATCAATCAATATTGATGCTAGTTTCTCTCTCTGTAATAAAGACATAGGTCGAAAGAACTTGCTGCTTTTAAATGCTGATAGGTTGATCGATGCAGACATGACTTCTTTTTTCCACGTTGGGTCCTGTTAATCTCATGGACTTGATCAAAAAGATGCATGGATAGATAAATCAATATAGATAGTACGTGAAGTGTTGATTAATTTTAGTAATTCCCATTCCCGTCTTTCTGATTTATTGCTTCCTTTCTTCTTCTTCTTCTTCTTCTTCTTCTTCTTCTTCTTTTCTGTACATTGGTACTTTAAATCTTGGTTAATTTGGCTCAAATGTTAAAAATTATTTGGTTGACTCAAGTAGTTTTAACATGAAGAAGAAGAAGAAGAAAAGAATTGGCAACTGGCAAGTCCTAAAAGAAATAAGATTGCAACTCACGACTGCTAGCTAATTAAAAGGCAAATATTTTACCGTGCTATATCTGAAAGCTAATTGTAGTAAATCGATCAATATTCCATTAGAGATAACTTTTGACCTAAATCAAAAGTTTATTATGAAACTAAGTCAAACTTTTGTTTTAACCGAAGTTATATTCTCAACTTTAACGATTCTAACTTCTATTATATTCTTTATTTAAAAAGTTGTTTCGAGTCATTTTTACTTAAATATATTTTTCTAACTTCAATTTATTTTAGCTCATTTTTGTCATAAATTATTTATAAAAAAAACTCTAAAGCAACACGCTTTAAGTGACAAATGTAAAATCAATTTGGTTTTACAGATTTTAAATGATTGATTGAGAAAAGGAATATTAGAGTAATTATTGCAAAATCATTATATGTGTAAACCAGATTGAGTAAAGGAATCATTATATCGGGTCCATCAGACGATCCTGCTTTTATCCACAAATCCAGATCGAAATTCAGATGGGTCGAAGGACGTCCCCGTATCTCTTTCTCAATCGGCTATTATATGTGTAAACCTCGGGAAAATAAGGTTGCATAAATTGCAAACAACTAAATGGAATAAAGCGAAGAAATTCATGCAAAGGGTTAAATAAAAAAATAGGAATTTGAAAATTTTTGGGATATAAATGTCCAGGCGAAATATTTCGAGACATTATAAATTAACCCGGAAATGTTGAGGATTGGATTAAATTGAGGAAAATAAGCTAAACTAAAAGTTCTAGGTGGAGTTATAAAAAAATGAAAAGAGGTATAGTTTGATTATAAGAAGAAAATAAAAAGATGTGGGGGCAAAATTAATACACTTAAAGGAAATGGAGCCTAAGTGCAAATAAGAGAAATTATAGAGTATAAATACTCCTCTCCTCACCAAACTGCAACAACCCAAAAGGAAAGAAAAGAGGGACTTTTTGTATCCATTCTTACAAAATCAAGAGAGAAACACCAAAATTTCAAGAACCCATCCAAGATTAAGGATTTGTAGATGGAGTAAACACTTGTGGGCAATGGATTAACAAGAAAATTTAAACAAAAAGAGTAGGAGAAGGGCCGACTGTCATTATAAAAAAGGAAGGAGGGAGTAAAAATCTTCAACTGGTTAAAGATCGAAACCTTAATTCTTACCGAGTGAGGTGTTCTAAACATGATCTTATAATTCATTTCAAATTCCATTATGAATGGATGCTTTGATGTTGAATTATAGATTAGGGTTTTTAGACTTGAATTGGGGAAAAAGTACCAGTTGTTAAAATTAAGTTAATTTATATGTGGTATGTGATTTAGTGCCGTGAAACCATGATAATTTACCTAGAAAATGTAGTTTGTGAATGTTATGTGTGAATGGAAGGGGGTGACAAATCTGGACAGGCTTGTCTCCTGACTTTCCGTGAAATTTCAAGTAGGAGGATGAGGGAATTAGGATCAGGTTCCTCATAGAAATTGTAGCTTTGGATATTAGCTAACCAAGAAAATTAGTCTTGCTCAATTTGGAGCAGTAGAACTCCGGTTATGGGTCACCAACCGAGACTGAGTCGTGACTGACTCTGTAGGGCAGTAGGACTGATTAGTTGATGAGCAATTTTTACTATCTTAAAGGTAGAACCAAGTTCTCCTTCATTTAGAGAACTTTTAGCCTCGTATCTTAGCTTTCCAACGAGACCAATATTGCTTGAAACAAAGTTCTAGAACTCTGGGTATAGTTAAAAATTTGAGGAGAGTTCAGACAATAATGGTTCGACAGTAACAGTCCAATGTCTAGTTAGTAACAGTTAGACAGTAACAGTTTAATGTCTAGACATTAACAGTTCAAGATAGTAACAATTCAATGTCAAGACAGTAACGGTTGGACAATAACAATTGGACAGTAACAGTTCGAAATTTAAACAGTAACAGTTCAAATATAAAGAAAGGAATAATAACTGTTGTTATTCATTTTTGGGTTTCCGCACAAAAAATGAAAAAAGAATATACAAAAAAATACATATAAAAAATATATTCAGAAGGAATTCAAAAAATAATAGGAGTGAGAAAAGGATGTTGGAACGCCCATAAAATGGCTTGAAATTGGTTAAAGAGGTTCAAAAATACAAGAGTTGAAATTTGACAGTATATTTTTTACTGATTAGAGCCCTTGTCGACAAGAAAAATTCAATTTTAGAAAGAAAAGTTCAAAATCAGATGTTTATGAACTCAATTAAATTTTATTGAAAGTTTAATTGAATTTATGGAGGGTTTGATTGCAAGAAAAAATGTTTTTAAGTCAATTTGGGCTTTATTGGAAAGAAATTAAAGTTCAGGGGTCCAATTACAATTTATCCAAGGACTTGATTACAAAATTACAAAACTTAAGTGACCAAACTGAAAATGGTCATCTCAAAACAGCCATTTGAAACGGAAAATAGAGCCGTTTCATGGACACCTATTCATTACCTTCTTCCTCATCAACCGTTTCAAGCAATAGAAATATTGGAGACGTTTCATCATAAAAGGCATTGAAATCAAGCCGGCTGTTACCAGCACAAAGCTGTCTCTGGCCTATAAAAGCAGGAAGAGAAACACGAAACAGAGGGAGAAAAAGGGCGACAGAAGAGAAAAGAGAGAACAAGGAAGGAGGAAGAGGAAAGAAAGAAAAGGAGAGAGAACAGGGAGAATATAAAAAAGCAGAGGGAGACGTGAGGAAGAACTGGGCAACAGAGGGAGGAAGAAAACAGAGGAGGGGGAACGTAAAGAAAGAAAAGAAAGAGAGAACAAAGGGGGGAGAACGGGACAGAAGAAAGAAAAAAAAACAGAGGCAGGAGAGAAAGAAGAAGACGACATAGGAGGGAATTAAAAAAAACAAGAAACAGAGGAGACGGGGAAAAGAGTTTGATATGAGGGAGATGGAAAGGAACAGAAAAACAAGAACACAAAGGAGAAGAGAATAACAGTAATCTCAATCTCTTTAGTCTCTCTCTTTCTTCCCCGTTTGGAGCAGCGCCACCATCAGCCTCTCACCATCTTCCTCCCCCTGCTGCAACACCCGTGAAGAAGAAGAAGAAGCATGCGCCTCTGTATAGACGGGAAGAACAACATCAAACACTGCCCGCCTTCGCAGAGAAGAGCCATCGTCTGTAGCCACCAGTGCCACCTTAAGCCACCATCAACAACAACACCACCACCATTAGAAATAGAAGAAGAAAGGAGAAACAGGAGACAGAAGCGGGGAGAAGAAGGAACACACAAAAAAACAGAACAGAGAAGGGACAGAACCGCCGTCCAACAGCATAGAACCAGCAGCTCCAGCTCCCGCAAGAAAGGACGACCACTAGATAAGCCTCCATCTCTCTTCTTTTTCTTCTTCCTCACCCGGGCTGCTCCACTGTTCACGTTGCATGTGAACAGTGGAGAGTTCTCCACTATTTGTTTATGTTTGCTGGGCCGGCACTGCCCGGCCCAGCCCAAAAAGAAAATTTTTAAAAATATATTTTTGGAAAATTTGTGATTTCTCCACCTATTTTTTACGAAATTTTGCTTAATATTGGTTTGTATTTTCATGCCATAAAGATACAAATCCGGTAGTAAAATACCGGTTTCGTCAAAACATTAAAAACAATTGTTGTTTTGTTTTCATTCATACGGCCAAGTCTCTTAAAAAAATTCATATCGTATTTTCATACAACAAAGAAAAATTCAAAAAAAATATTTAGCATGCATTTTGGCTTTAATAACCAGTTTATTAAAGTCACGAGAACTAGGCCAAAATTTCAAAAATAGCAAAAAAATTATTTTGTTATCTTTTAGTATCTAGGGTTATGATCTTACACATAAGACGTATTTCGGATATTAAATTCTTTTGTTGATGTTAAAATGGTTAAGTTTTATCCTATAAGATAAGGACCTCTTTACCGAGAAGGAATTTTCTTAAACCGTACACAAACCAACAATTATAAACCACAACAAGACCTTAGATTTTATCAGACAATAAAACAATGCAACTTACCTTAAGTGGAGGGCGTATTTGGGATGCTAATACTTTCCGTTTACGCAACCAGTCTTCGTACCCGATCTTTGAGACCAGTTAGGGTTCCTAGTGACCAAAATACTAGGTGGCGACTCCCATTCTAATTTTTCACTGATAAAAGACAAGAATTTCTTATCTCCCTATCTTTGCCAGAAGATAAGATAATTTTAAGGGTGGATGTTTTCGCCGCGACGCCGCACATGGGCGACAATAACTATTGTTGGATAAAGAATGACAACATTAATGGGTGTAATGAGAAAAACGTAAAATATAAAAAAAGAAATGATTAAAAGAAAGACCTATTAGCTGTTGATATGATTATTATAAAATATATCATTGAATAAGAAAAATTTATGAGATTAACAAGTGATTGCAGGAGGGACCACTAGTGTGGTGCAACAGCAGTAGCAAGGGCGCACGAGTAGAGCTTCTACTGCAAGTAGATGATCCGCACCTATACTTTCTAATTAAATTCTATGATTTAATATGTTATTGATGTGATATGTGAATTACCAAATGTTGGATATTATGGGAAAGGAGTAAATTTTGCGTAATGATGTCGATATTTTGAATAGTATTCAAGGTGAAATGATGTTGTGTGAATTGCCAAGTGATGAAATTATCGCTGACAAAGAAAATATGAGAAGTGTGATATAGGGCATGGACTAACATACCTTTAGTGTATGTTAGGATCTCGGGCAAGGGGATCATCATGTTTTGACTAGCATACAATTAGTGTATGTTAGGATCCCGGGTAAGGGGATCACCATGTATTAGCTAGCATACATTTAGTGTATGTTAGGATCCCGGGTAAGGGGATCACCTTGCATCGACTCCTACGGGGTGATGATATAAGTGAAATTGGTATCGGTAATGTGTTAAGCGGAAATAATCTTGGTTGATCTTATGAAATCTTGAATGAAGGTTGATAATGGAAGAGGAAACAGTTTTTAGTAGTTGAAGGAGAAAGAGTTTCCAATGAAAACCAGAAGGGAGAAATGAATAAAATATGAATGCATGTTTGCCTTTTTAAATTTTTGGATATTTGTGTTGCTATATGATTGTGATATTCATGTTTCAATAATATGTATTTCGTTTCAGGACCATCGCATGCACGACAGGAGTAGAACCTAGCTTATATTCACTTTTTGTAATCTAGATTCTAGGGAGTATACCCTTATATTTTGTAATATTACAACCAAGGTTGTTAAAATCGTGATTTTAACACGGCACGGAAAGCCGCACGCAAACTCGGATCGTAAAAACGGATCGTAAAATCGTAAAAAAATCGTAAGGAATTTTAAAATACATTAAAAAAAAAAATCATGCTTCAAATAAAAATTCATACATAGTTCAAGCACCTTAAATTTACTGGGCAAACATTAAATTTAAAATATATTGATTTTATATTTAAATTATTTTTTTATTGATTTGATTCTAAGATATTTTGATTTTTTAACTGTGATTTAATTTAGAATTATTATTTAACGAGAACCATTAGAAACATTAGAATTATTGTTTTAGACTCGAGATCATTTGAAAATAAGAGAAGCATTAATTAATTCCATTTATTTATATAAAAGTCTTGGCTATTCAATCTCAATAGCAACCATACACTTATTAACCAACCATGCGAATATTTACATCTGACGTGGCAGTTTCATTAGCTTGCTGGAGAAAAAGCTTAACCCTTGGGTATAGTGGGCGGTCTCAAACAATATTATTCGTGTTTCAAGAAACAGTTGAACGCTCCATCGATGCAGGGAATTAATATATATATATTTCTCGGGGTTGGGTTGCTAGATAGAATCTTTTTTTTTTTTTGGTGTAGTGGAAGACTGATTCGGTGAGTCACAGTTACTAAATAAATTGCCTTCGATTTGTTCAAGCCAATAGGCGGGTGACACGTGGCCGCTACACTGAATTTTGTTCTCCTGCGGGCAAACTCGTTCAATCGGTGGTAAAATCACGATTTTATGCGATTTCACCCGATTTTAACGATTTTAACTGTTTTTGACCCGATTTTACTCATCTCCGATTTTTATGAACGATTTAGCACGTAAAGTCTATATTAACTCGTAAAAATGTACAATTTTACGACTTGAATCGCGATTTTAACAACCATGATTACAACTTTTATATAACTTAATTTGTATAATTGATGTTTAAACTTGAATAGATGAATTTAATTCTATAGTTTGTATAACCATGTTCCATGTATGCATGTTTGTATCTTTTATCCATCTATAATGATAATTTTTGTTCAATGTATATCATAAATATTGTGGTTGACAAGAATGGTGATGTTTTGTCAGATTGAGACCCAGGATGATTGGGTTGAATTGAGTAAGGAGATGCGGGATATTAGAAGTGTAAACAGGTTATATGTCAATAACTTAGGACCTCCCGATATAGGGAGACTCTGCCGAAATTTTAATGAAAATTTCAATAAATTTTAATATGAACACCCTGTACATGTATATATATATTTTTTAATTACTCTGTTTATCAGTTAACAGGAGATTGTTAATTTATCCCGGATCGGGGGATGTTACAATATGTCTCCTGAAAATTAAAAAAGAAATCATCAAATTCAATTCAAGAAAACAATAACTTACAAAAAAACTGGTTGAATGAACATACCATGAAGTGTTGAGCGTGGTTGTCGATGAAGTGTTGCACTCTATTTTGACAATCTTCACTCCGCACGTGCGTCTCCATGAAAAGCTTCATTGGGCTCGGCTCATGTTAAAGAGTCGTAGCTTGTTAGAAAAAAAAAATGTTGCAAGTTAAATATATTTATAAATAACAACAAATTAATTAAAGATAGGTGTCATTAAAATTAATCTTAACATCCGCTTCACATGTGCAATGAATGGAACGAAGCCATTGGTGTGCGTGGTAGCTGAACCGTGAATTTTTCGGTTCTGGTTCTCGGCACCGGACTGTGAGCGTCGTGTGAACCGCTCGGACATCACGTGCTAAATATACTACGCTCATATATCCTCCAAGATGTATGGGGGCCTAAAATTCCTCCAAACCGCCACGTCATTCCAGCCTGGTAGAGCATTATCTCTGGCATATTGTTTAGCTTTTTTTTTGTGCTTTATACCAAAAGTCACGCAACCTACATGATATAAATGTATTTTATATGAGTTAATGACAAATTAGATTTTAATATATAATTTTTTTAAAAAAAAATATTGTATTGTTTTCGATGTTACCTAGTTACAAGTGATTCTCCCACATCGTCCTCGCAACATTATCATTTATGCTATCCCACTCGAATTTGTTGTGTATAAAAAAATTATAAAAAATAAATCAATAATTTCAATATAACATAAAAGATAGTTAAAATTTTAAGTTAACACTAACCTCAAATCTTCTAAACCATGCATCGATATAAGGTTTTCAATCAGATGTCTAGAAACCTGGCTCTATTGAAACAATGGAATTTCTATTAACGATTTAAAGGCCGATGTTATTACTCGGGCAGCCTCAATGTTTGTGAACCTGAAAATTAATAAAATTAATGAAATATTAGTTGTTCATAAATTGTTAAACACAAACGAACTCAAATCTAAACAAACTCCAAAACAAACTTACATTGAAAGGTCGTCCTTCTAATGTGATACGTATTTGCGGGAGAATTGACCCTGCTGTGAAGGGACACCGCCTCTACATTTTGAAACCGTGAGAAGAGACAGCATCGTGAGTCGACGCAAGTGCCTCTTCTTGGTCGGAACCTAATGACATGTCATCATTGCTGCTATAAGAACTAGCTGTGATCATTTGCTCATGATGTGCAGTTGATTTTGTTCTACGCATCTACACAAATTTGATGTATAATTACATAATCAAATTCAATTTTTTTAAAAAAATTGGCAGCACCTCCCCTATATTATATACTACTCAAGATATTCAAACTTGTATATATTTAAAATATATGCCATAAATCAGTTGATTTTATTTTATTTCTATTAGAAATTTTATATTATTCAATTTTATCTCATTTTCAACGTGATACTGTAATGTTTCTAATCATAAAATTAAGAAAAACAAATCCTATATATAAGCTAACATCTATACAAATTTAATAATAAAATAGATAAAAAAATAAAATTTAATCTTATATATTCAATTAATATTTATACTACAAATTTAACAATAACAATAAAAATTCAACAAAACAATCAAATGTTAAAGCAATATATTTTTTTTAGATTAATTTTTCATTTACATATAATTTATTTAAAATTATATTGTTATTTTATTTTAAAAAGAGATTAAATTTTAATAAAATTTTTACTTAAAAAATAATTGGACTTCACCTTTTAATCTGGTCTAAAATGTGCCTATATTATAAATAAGATTCTAACAATTCTCTACATGAATATAAATTGTCGTAAGTTTAAAAACAACTTTAAAATTTGTAGAGGTATTGATTTGGTAGATCACTATCTCAAAATGATAGTTTTTAACTTTGAATATTTTTAAATAAAATACTATTAGATTTACGCGGTTAACTATTAAAAGTATTGTTTTGAAATATTCAGTTTTTTATTTAAATCAAAATACTAATACTCTTATAAAAGTATTTTCTTTGGTTCTCCTAGTTGCAGGTTGCAAGATGTTGAAATTTAGAAGATAAGGAGGCAGGTGCATCTGAGCCATAAATTTAATGACTACAAGCTATGTTGAATGATTCATCATTTCACTATAACGTCGGCTGCTAAAAAACATTTTCATGGAAAAACTCTCAGATATTTAAACCCGACTTGTCAGTTTATTGACTTGAAACTTGCTAAGAACATACTGAAAACGAGGGAGATTCCAATCAGAATTTTTTTTTTCAAATGAACACACTCTCGATGAAGTGTAATTTTTGTTATTACTTATCCAATGTATAAATCTTCTATTTTCTTTTTCCAAATTTTTTAATAGTGTAATTTTTTCAATTTCAATGTCGATTTCGCACCCGACATTACGAATGAAGTTTAGAATGTAAAAATGGATAAAAAATCACCATTTGTGGAGAAGATGAGTTTACAGTGTGGGTTAATGGCTGGCTACGGGAGGTTTTGGTGAGAGGAAGTGACTGTGGGTGGCTGGGTTGTGGTAGAGGAATGGAGGCGGCAAGATGATGGTGCCGGTGGAGAGGGCTGTGTCTGTGAGGGTTAAATGCCTTGTGTCATGTGTATTTCTTTCTGGCCCCAAGCTTTATACACAGGTCTATATATTTATAATTCAAGAGTCCGTAGTCATATGAAATTTAAAAATCTCATACAAAAACAAGCTGATTCCTTCTTTAAATTTAATTTTTATTAAAAATATTCATAATATCCATCCCCATTAATCGGGAGTAGTAATCACTGGCCAGGAATAGTGCCTTGGGCTCTGAATTCTCACAACCACGGAGATAGCTTCCAGAGACCGTTTACATGTATAGAATTATAAATCCGTAACCATAGCAAGATGGATGGTAAGCAACAAAACGTTGTCTAAATCTTGATCATTAACAGTATCATCATTATATGATTACAAACGAAGCTCCAAGCACGTCTTTGGCTTTATTCAAATTAAAGACGAGGTTTCACCCTGCATAGGAAGTCAATCTATGTAACTTTTATAAACAACATTACCAATGGAATTAACCCGACGGTAAAGTACATCTATGAATATGTCGATGAGTAAATCTTCTCGGTATATGCTGAGAAAATGATGGAGGGTATTGTAATGGGATTCAAAAAGGCAAATAATACGGTGATATGATAATTTTATCACCAAAATAACCAACAAAGTTACTGACAGAATAATTATGTCAATAATATCATTAATGATATTTAATTTATGACCTGACAATCGACCCTCCTCTCCTCCTCTCTCATTTCTCCTTCTTTCTTATGTATTTTTTACTGGAACAAACAACCACCCCTTCCCTCCAATCTTAACACAATTCAACCTCCTACAACAAATTCAGCCACCACAACACTCAGTTTGTCAACATCCGTCTTATGATTCAAATTTTACTGAGGATTCTCCATTTTAAGTAAGCAAATCCACTCTTTTTTATTTGAACTAAATTTTAAAATGTTGATATTTTTCCACATTTGTTTTATAGTATATGTATTTTGTTTGAGTGTTTACTTGTTTTATAGTTTTTTCTCATACAAATTCGTTGTATAGATTTTGTACATGTTAGGGTTTGTTTTTGATTTTGTAAAATTATATTTGTTTGTAAATTGATGAAACTTATACCAAATTTTTGACTTATGTGTTTTGTGATGAAATAAATAATGGCTTATTTAATGAGTTTATTTTATATTTTATCAATTTTATTGCCGAGTTGAATTTTTTGGTAAATGTGTAGAAATTTGAATTTAGATAGATAATTGATAATGAATTAAGAATGCTATTAAAATAGATTGAATAAGCTTGCGCTAAATCAATATTTTTACAAATTATTTAGTTAACATAGTTCATTAATATCTATTGTCATCATTATTTTATATAGTTTTAATATAGGTAATGGATAATCGTTCATCAATGTATAGAGATTCACCCCAATAGCTACGGAGGATGAATTATTGTACTGGAGTTTAGGGTTTTATTAATCACGCACTGTTTAATCTGAGAAATATTAGTGGAAGGGGTATTAGATGTCCATGTAAAAAGTGTAAAAATAAAAAGTTTCTTAATTAAGATATTGTAACAATGTATCTTCTACAAATGGGTTCATTGAGAAATACTTGTAATGATATGCACACGAGGAACTATATGTTCCTCACGATATCATGGTAGAAAGGATGGTTGAATCAACTTCTAGTTCTAGCAATTTGTATAGAGTTGTAGATGATAATAGTAATCCTTATAGGACTATGATTATGGATGCGATTGGAATGATTAAGGTTATGCCGATCAATGTCCAATCATAGATGAAGAACCTAATACAAACGCAGCTAGGTTTTTTTAATCTTTTGAAAGATTCTGATGAACCATTATGAGATGGTTGCATAAATCATAGTAAATTATCTGTTGTTACGCAGGTGTTCAACATCAAGTCAAATCATGAGATGAGTGAGGCTGATTATGACAGAATTATCAAATGAGTGAGAAACATTTTACCTGAAAGGAATAGGCTAAAAGAGAATTTTTATAATTCTTAGTTCATGATAAAACCCCTCGGTCTAGGATACTAGAAAATTAACATATGTCTAAACTTCTATATGTTGTATTACCTTGAAAATACAAAGTTGACCGAGTGTAAAACATGCGAGCATTCTCGTTATAAACTCATGACTGGTAGGGGAAGGACTCTTGTCTCACAAAAAAAAAATTAGATACTTTCCAATCATACCTAGACTGCAGATGTTATTCATGTCACCAAAAATTACCGAGCACATGACATGACACCAATCACATGATATGGTGGATGAAGTGATGATACACCCTTCCAATGGTGAAACCTGGAAATGCTTCAATAATGTGCATCCTCAATTTTTAATGGAGACAAAGAATGTGCATCTTGGGTTATGTATAAACATATTCAATCTATTCAGGTCATTTATTGCTCCTTATTCTTATAAGTCGGTGATACTTGTTAATGGTAATAAGACAGATGCTCATGGAAACAATTCAACTGTAGCTATAAGCCAGCAACGTGGAAACCAACATGGAAACGAATCAGCCCTCATGGAAACAAATCAACTGCAGCAGCAAGCCAGCAACATGGAAACAAATCAGACAGATAAGAAAGAGACGTTGGCTGATTAGAATCACCAGCAACATGGAAACAAACCAACTCTCATGGTAACAAAACACAAACAGAAAGAGACGTTGGCTTAGTATGGAAATAAATCAACAGCAGCAGCAATGAAGTTTATGACAGAAACCAGAAACAGAAAGAGACGTTGGATTGTTATGGAAACAGATCAGCTAAGAATTAGGCAAGTCAATGTATCCAAATGAAGCAACTTGTAATGTTATAAAAAACAGCAGCTCGTATAGAATAGCAAGTTGTATATTCACGTTAATATTAAAAGAAACAGAGAAACCTTTCTTCCATTGAAACATTCTTATTTTTCTCCAAATTTCCGCTTGGTATCAGAGCCTGTGTGAATATACATCTTAGCAGAACCACACAACATGTCAACTCTGTCACTCAATGTTGGTAATTTCATTACCCTCAAGCTCAGCCCCACAAATTATCCACTATGGAGAGAACAAGCCTTAGCTCTTGCAGAAAGTCAAGACTTGGTTGATCATCTCATCAATGAAGATTCAATCCCAAACAAATATGTTGTACCAGATTCTACTACCACCACAGATTCTTCACCAAGACTAACAGAAGAATATATTGTCTGGAGGAAGGCAGATCGACTACTTCGTGGCTGGTTGATCGGTACTCTTTCAGAACATACATTAGGCCTTGCAGTAGGCCTAGATACAGCCTTTGCTGTCTGGAGTGCTCTAAAGAATGAATATGCAGAAGACTCCCAAGAACGAGAATTCACCCTCAGACAACAAGTCACCTATTTTCGCAAAGAAGATGGCAGAACCATTGGAGAACACATTCGAATCTTCAAAGGACTATGCGATGACCTTGCAGCTATGGGGAAACCAATTTCAGACAAAGAAAAAATCTTTTGCCTCCTCACAAGTCTCGGCCCTCAATATGAAACCTTCACTACCACAATGCTGAAACCACCAAGACCTTCTTACCCGGAGTTAGTCTCTCAATTGCAGAGCTTAGACCAAAGAAGAAACTGGTTCACCAATCAAACAAATAACTCATTCACTCCTCAGCTGGCATTCTACAGGCAAAAGCACCAGCGCCCTCAACATCATTTTTCTGGAAACCATGCTAGCAGACAAAGCTTTATATCTACTGGGAGAGGATTCCATGCACAACAACCTAAAGATAAAACTCATACTTACACTGCCAGACCCACTTCAGATTCAAAACAGAAACGACCTCCTCCATCTGGAGAGCATCGCATGACTCCTGCAGAACGTGAGCTATACCGAGAAGAAACCTGCCAGTACTGTGGTGTACCAGGTCATATTGCAAAGATATGCTGGTGGGTGCCTAAACGATCAAATCAACACGGAGACCTACCACAAGCTTTGGCTGCTCTCACCTTGGACAATACTATCGCTGAAACAGAATGGATCTCTGATACAGGAGCTTCCAACCACATGACAGGTAATCCAGGTATGTTAAAAAATGTTCGCAATCATTATGGTTCAGACTCTGTTCTTATTGGTGACGGTTCTTCTATATCAATACATGGTATTGGAGATTCCTCCATCACACAGAAAAATAAAATACTGCCACTTAATGATGTATTGTTAGTACCCGACTTGAAAAAAAATTTACTCTCTGTAAGTCAATTAACATCCCAATTTCCTGTTAATTGTGAATTCTCTGACGTTGATTTCTGTATTAAGGAACGACAGACAGGACAACCCGTGATCACAGGATGGCGCAAGGGTGACCTCTATGCTCTATCCACCATACCTGAGCTCTACTTTTCTAATCGTTTCAGATCAGGACCAGCAGATATTTGGCATCAACGCCTAGGACATCCGCATTTTTCTACTTTACAATTATTGCACAATAAAAGTTTGATAGATGTTAAAGGAACCACAAAATGTGAACATGTTTGTGACAGTTGTCAATTTGGAAAACTTAGTCGATTACCTTTTTTTCGTTCTGAACACTCTAGTTCTAGTATTTTTGAAAAAATCCATTGTGATTTATGGGGACCTGCTCCTGTTTTATCAATAGGAAAGTTCAGATATTATGCGTGTTTAGTAGATGATTTTTCTAAATACACTTGGATAATCCCATTATTACATAAGTCTGACTTTGCTGATGCTTATTTTGCCTTTGAGCATTATGTTACTCGACAATTTAACAAGCATATCAAGGTATTTCACTCTGATGGAGGAGGAGAATTCATAAATTCCAAACTTTCATCACACTTCCTCTCAACAGGAGTGGTTCATCAGATATCATGTCCTTATACACCTGAACAAACAGGTATAGTAGAAAGAAGACATCGAGTAATACGAGAACTAGGTATGACCATGCTATTTCATAGTGGTGTTCCTTTATCTTTATGGGTTGAAGCTTTCACTACTGCTGTTTATCTTATGAATAGATTGCCTTCTTCAGCACTTAAATTTGAATCTCCATATTTCATGTTACATGGTAATCATCCTACATACTCATCTCTTAGAGTCTTTGGGTCTAAATGCTTTCCCTACACATGGGATACAAAAAAAAATAAATTTGACCCAAAAACAGTTCTATGCATCTTTGTAGGATATAGTGATAAATATAAAGGATATAAATGTTTTCACCCTTCTAGTAAAAAAATGATCATTTCTCGTCATGTAGTCTTCGATGAGTCATTTTTTCCTTATAAACAAAAAAATCAGAACTACATCACTCCATCTCCTACACATGTTATGAGCATTTTTGATTCATGGCTGCCATCTACTGTCTCTAACTCTGCTGCAGACATACAACCCCCAATGTCCACTCCACCATGCTCAAGCTCATCACTAAACACTCTGCCATTTTCTCTTAATTTACCTCATGTTTATGCAGAACAGCATGCTAGTGTCGTTGGAATTGCAGAACACCACAATGCCGATGTATTGGCAGAACAAGTCACTATACCATCTTGTCTCAATTTACATGATGATGTTATTACTAATACAATTGCAGAGCAGCAGGTTAGTGCTGATGCAGTAGTCGAAACACAACAGGAAGAACACAACCATGCTGTTGGAATGGGAGAACACAGCAATGGCGTTGGAATGTCAGAAAAAATCACTGTACCATCTTCTCTTAATTTACATGCTGATTATGTTATCACTAATATAGTTGCTGAAGCAGTAGCCGATACACAACAGGAAGAACACAGCAATGCTGTTGGAATGGCAGAGCAGCACCTTAGAACTGATAACGTAACTGAAATACAACTGGTAGAATCTGACCATGAAGATGAAATGCACCGGCAGCACCTCTCTCACTCACAATCCAATCCTGCTTCTTTAGAATCAGACTCGCAGATTGTTCATTCTCCGTGTGCAACCCCTCCTTCACATACCATGGTTACCAGATCACAAAGAGGCATCCTTAAGCCTAATCCAAAATATGCCTTAATATCCTCTAGGACTTCAGCAACCATTCCACGTGAGCCTTCTAACTTTCGGTCTGCATTAGCTCACCCTGGCTGGAAAGCTGCAATGGATGAGGAACTTGACGCTCTCCATAGAAATCAGACTTGGGAACTTGTCCCTCGCACACCTGCCATGCATGTTATTGGCTCTAAATGGGTTCTAAAAACAAAACTCAAACCTGATGGTTCACTAGACCGCTTGAAAGCTCGGTTAGTAGCAAAGGGGTATCACCAAGTTGATGGGTTGGACTATACTGAAACTTACTCTCCAGTTATCAAACCAGGAACTATTCGTATGGTTCTCTCCATAGCACTAGTTAACAAATGGTCCATACGTCAACTTGACGTTAAAAATGCCTTCCTGCATGGTTTTGTTTCAGAAGACATATATATGGAACAACCCCCAGGAACAGCTGATCCACAGTACCCATCACATGTGTGCAAGCTCAAAAAGGCTCTTTATGGTCTCAAACAAGCACCCCGTGCTTGGTTTGATCGGTTCAGTATCTTCCTTCTTAAATATGGGTTCTTTTGTAGTCTTGCAGATCCATCACTTTTTATCTTTCACTCTAACTCTGATACTTTAATCCTTCTTCTTTATGTTGATGATATACTCCTCACAGGATCCTCTGTTCCTCTGGTTACGCACCTGATTCAACTGTTGAGCTCAGAGTTTGCAATGAAAGATTTAGGACCCATTCATCATTTTCTTGGCATTGAAATTACTCACACATCTGAAGGACTCCATCTCTCTCAATCACACTATGCGTTGACAATCCTGGAACGAGCTGGTATGGTGGACTGTAAACCAATGAGCACACCGCTTGAAGCCAAGACTAAAACGGCAGCAACTGATATGTTGTTGCAAGATCCACAATTTTTTCGTGGGCTTGTTGGTGCTTTACAATATCTAACACTCACAAGACCTGATATCTCTTATAGTGTCAATTTTATCTCTCAATTTATGCATGCTCCAACTGTTATACATTTAAAAATGGTTCATCGCATTTTAAGATATGTCAAAGGCACAATTGACACTGGATTAAATTTTACTTCCCATTCTACACTTGATCTTTGTGCTTTCTCAGATGCAGATTGGGGAGGTTGCTCTACAACAAGACGCTCCACAACTGGATATTGCACATTCCTTGGTAGCAATCTCATTTCCTGGTGTGCAAAGAAACAACCCACTGTCTCTCGTTCCAGCACCGAGGCAGAATATAGAGCCATGGCAAACACAACGGCAGAGCTTACATGGCTAACCTTCATTCTACAAGATCTTCACATATCACCCTCTTCACCACCTATCCTCTACTGTGACAATCTCAGTGCCTTACACATGACTGTCAATCCTGTGTTTCATGCTCGTAGCAAACACATTGAATTGGATTACCACTTTGTGCGTGAACGTGTTGCCCTTGGTCTTCTCATCACTCAGCACATCTCCACCCATGAACAAATAGCTGACATCTTCACCAAACCCATGTCAAAAGGTGCATTGGCTTACTTTAAAGACAAACTATGCCTCCGACTCCGGCCTAGTTTGAGGGAGGATGTTAATGGTAATAAGACAGATGCTCATGGAAACAATTCAACTGTAGCTATAAGCCAGCAACGTGGAAACCAACATGGAAACGAATCAGCCCTCATGGAAACAAATCAACTGCAGCAGCAAGCCAGCAACATGGAAACAAATCAGACAGATAAGAAAGAGACGTTGGCTGATTAGAATCACCAGCAACATGGAAACAAACCAACTCTCATGGTAACAAAACACAAACAGAAAGAGACGTTGGCTTAGTATGGAAATAAATCAACAGCAGCAGCAATGAAGTTTATGACAGAAACCAGAAACAGAAAGAGACGTTGGATTGTTATGGAAACATATCAGCTAAGAATTAGGCAAGTCAATGTATCCAAATGAAGCAACTTGTAATGTTATAAAAAACAGCAGCTCGTATAGAATAGCAAGTTGTATATTCACGTTAATATTAAAAGAAACAGAGAAACCTTTCTTCCATTGAAACATTCTTATTTTTCTCCAAATTTCCGCTATACTTATGGTTTACAAGTTGCCACCAGAGATGTATATGAGATCGTAATTCATATTTTTATCTATGATCATACCTGGTCCTAATAGTTTAGGTTGGAATATCGATGTTTTTCTTCAACTATTGATTGGTAAGTTGAAGCAATTGTGGTCATTTGGAGCTTTGACTTATTATGTATCAAGGAAACAAAATTTTCTAATGAAGGTAGCTTTGATGTCGATTATCAATGATTTTCCAGCTTATGAAATGGTTTCTGATTAGAGCATGCATGAAAAACTAGTATGTCCATACTATATGTTGTAACCCATTTTTGGGTCCCCACAAAAATAAAAAAAATTAAAAAAAGAAAAAAAACCCAAAATAGTGTAGACACCATTCCTCTCTCTCCTCGCATGCTGCTGCAAAAACCCAAAACCCCATGACTAGAAAACAGCGCAGGCGTGCCCTGCCAAGCCAGGCCCTGCAAAGCCACGCCTATTGGAGACCTCATCCGATGTCCATGCGCGACAGAGCCCGCTCCACTTGTGTACCGCTCACACACTACTAAAAACAGGGGGCATTTGCATCTGAATTTAGCAACGGAATTATCCGTTGCTAAATTCAGTAATGGATTTGCAACGGATTACACATATATTATTTTTTTAATATTAGCAACGGACTTTAGCAACGGATAATCCGTTGCAAAATTTACGTTGAATTTAGCAACGGATTTTCCGTTGCTAATTGAAAAAAAATAAATTAAAATGTTAAAATTATGTAGACCGTTGATTGCATAAAATCTGAACCGTTTATTTTCACTCTCTCCCCCCACACCGAAATACAGATCCAACAACCACTTACGCTGAAAATTAATTTACTTCCACTCTTCCAGTATCCTTCTTCGTCCCTAATAACATCGATTTCTAACTGTTCAAAAATCACCCTCTCTTCATCGATTTCATCTTCCTTTACCCGAAACTGTTCATCATCTTCGCACTCGTCTTCGGCAACCCTTTTTTTTTTCTTCATCTTCTTCTCCTTCATCTTAACAGTTTCAATATTTCTCTGCAAACCAACAAAAACAGAGACCCATGGCAACATCGCACCAGATCCATCGATTTCACCATCGAACATCCTGTTTTACCCCTTCTCTGTAAACGGGTTAGGTTTTGCACTGTTTTCTTCGATAGCTCAGGTAATTAATTTATGGTTTTTGTTTTCTTTGTTTCAATTTAAGTTACACTAAACAGTTCTAACCTAGCTTTCCCAATCTCAGGTGTTATTCTGTCGTGTTGATCCATCTCCCTCACTTGTAACTGAAGAACACAGGTAAGAATTTTTTTTCCCGATATTGTGAATAATGGTTTTAGGCTATTAATTCGAAAATATAAGGTTTATGAAATGTTTTTACCATGATTTATATCCTAATTATGCACGTTTAAGTGAAAATTTATGAAAACCCCCAAATTAATTTTTAGGGTTACGGTTCATAAATTGAATGCTGGCAATTCTTGTGTCTGGAAGAGAGTGATTGATGGAAATTATGCATGTTTAATTGAAAATTTATCAAAACCCCAATTTAATTTTTATGTATGAATTATTGATGCTGGGTGTTCTTTGATGTCTGCAAGTCTTTTTGTCCTCCTGTGTGCAGACACCTAGGTGTTTTGAATGTATTCATATGCTTATATATATATAAGGAAACTTGCTTGTTGATGTTGTGTTTTGTTAATAAGATTGCTGTTTTATTTTTGTTTCTTCATTCATTATTTTTTTTTCTTGCTGTTTTACTTGTTATATATATAAGTAGCAGAATTGTGTAGTGAAAGAGGTTGCAATTCATGGTTGCCTCCTCCTTGCATGGTGATCAGTTAATTTCCCACATTAGCTATATATGTTGTCTGTTTTCATTTGATTGTCCTGTCTTGAGGTCAGCATGCATGATTTGGAAACGTTATTGATCACCAAATGGTTTAGGTGGCAGGCTTTTAATATGGTAGTCACATTGAGAATTTAAAAAAGTTAGAGAAACAATGTAAGAAATGGGACATGATTTTTTTAGTACATGAAATATAGTAATTTCAGTATTTAATTTCATTTATTTTTTTTTAATATTCTTTCTCTGTTTTTAAAAATTTCCTTAATTTAACAATTTTCTTATTTTATTTTTTTCAACTCAAAGGCATTCTAGATATAATAGGGAGTTTGGAACTGGCTATATGAATCATCTATATGTATGCTTCAGCTATTGAATTTTGGATAAAAATCTGTAATATTTACTCATTTTGTTACAGTACCTAATGCTTGCTTTGTTATTTGGCTTTTTTTTTTTTTTTTAATTTCTGGGTCCTGACATGACTTTGTTCAATATGATGGCTTAGGTTTTTAAGCGTGGCATCAAGTTATCTTCCTCAATAATTAATCAGCCTTTGGGTTCTTCTTGGCACGAAAGCGGTGTGTTGCGTTCTTACTATTATTTAATATGGTCTCCTTAATGCTTTGTCCTTTTGAGGTCTTGTGCTCTTATACTACATGTCATTTACATGGAATATCATTTAATGCATCCAGCTTCCTTTGTTCATGCAATTTTTCTACATGTCATTTACTGTTTTTATACAAACTGTTACCATTTTCTGCATCTGCTACCATTGTTAATTAGAGTTAATTAATTTAGTCTATGCATTTTTTGTGATTTTATAAGTTAGTCATTATGTTTTTGAAAACCATAAGTTAGTTCCTTGTTATAAATTAAATGCTAGTTATTTTAAAATTTCAAAATGAATCATGTTTAAGATTGAAATTTTTCAGGTTAGATCTTAGAAGAAAAAAATTGTGATGAGAAGACAAGTGCCAAAAAAATATTAAAAATTAATAGTTTAACTTGGATATCCTTTCTGTTTTTCATAGTTTAACTTGGATTTGTTTTAAAAGACTAGCAAGTGTTATAACTGGATGGGTTTAAGATGTTATGCACAATTCCTTTACCTAAGATGTACACTAGTAGATTTATCAATGAATGTCTACTGGAATTTTGTTTGTTGAAGCTTATTTTAGAGTTAATTGTTATGACATTCCATTTCTGCAACTGACCTCATGTGTCAGTTATTAACTAAGAGGTGGAATTGTGTATTGTATCTTCTTGGCAGGAGCAGTGGATTTCAAGTAGCATCCACTCATCGGCCATGTACAAAAGGAACTGCCACATTAGAGAACTGACCTTGATGGAACTCAGTACAATCTCTTACTGTTAGACAGTGAAGGAATAGATGCCTATGATCAAACAGTAAGTGCATTTACCTTATCAAGATGAACTGATGATTGTTGTGCTGCTTTTATGTTTTAACAGTTCAAGAATTGATGAAATGGCTAGTAATAAATTTAATTAATTGAAGAATTTATTTTCTGTGATTCCTTCTTATTTATAATTTACACCATATCCTTTTTATATTCCCACACAGCTGCTGTTTTGGATTATGCAGTAATTGTTGTTTTGGATTACCATCAATCTATTTAATAAGCTTACTGAATACATGTACTAGAATAGTGTTATGAATCTACCAAGCAGCTTAGCACATTAATTACATGATATAATTGCATTTAGATATTGAAATCCTAGGTCCTGGTTGCTTGCTGCCACAGTAACCTCATCCTTCTTCTTCCCTTCTTTTCTTGGGGCTTACTGACTTCCTTTGAGCAATTTCGTGTAAATGCTTCCTTGTATCAAATAATTAGGCCTCTCGTTGTGGCAATGCATGAGTTTCATCGTATGTTCTGTTATGTGAAAAGCTGGTACAAAAGAAGAACATTATTTAAACATCAACCTTTGAAATGGCACAAGTTCACTTCCCTGTCATTGTTGAGAAATACACATCCTTCTTCCTAAAATACCTAATCCAGCAGTTGTTACTTTGTGGTCTGGACCTTCAGACTGTCTGTAAATTATTCACACTTCCAGTTATTTCCTTTCCACATTCCATGTTTTAGATGACTCTGATTGTTGCATGAACTAAGTAGCAAATTGTTTGGAGCCAACTTGTGTAATTGCAGAAACAATTGCATGTTTTTTAGCAGGTTTGTCTGTAATGATACATGTAAAATGCACCAGCATTGTGCAATGGTTCATTTTTTAGTCAGTTAGCTGAGTTTCTCTGTGTGAATGATGCAAACTGATGGTGAAAATCTTTGCTTGCTTAGCCATTATCAGTGGATATAGGATCAGTTAACAAACTACAAGCAATCGCATGGGCTTGTTAGAATTATTTGTGGAAAAGGCTAGGGTCAAGTGCTGTGAGGTCACTGGACTTGACCATTTAAATTGTGAAATTGGAAATATTAGACACTCTTTTGCTGTTTTCGGTTCTCAAGGTCATGATCTTGTTTGGAATGAATATAAAAGATGGGATCTTGATGTTTACACTGTGAAGTCAGTTCTAGCAAAGCACTAATTAGTATAGATCCATTTCCAATCACACAAAGGATAAAGGATTAGAGAGGAAAGCACTAATTTGTTTTAAAGACTAGCAATTGTTATAACTACATGTGTGTAACATACTGTTTATGTTTTTTATTTTTCCAGCAATATGAATGGCTTATTGGATCACAATATGCTACATCTGATTGGGTTGCAATAAGAAAACCTCCACCTTGTGCCATTGATTCTTGGGGCTTAGGTAAGTCTATTTTGCTCCATTTTTACATGGTTGCTTAATTATATCGTGCGTAATTTTTATGTTGGGCATGCTTATTGTAATCTTTTCAAGTAGTTGGAACTTTGCCTTTCATTGGGACAATATTGACAGTTTGTATAAGAAAACTAATGGAATGATTTTCTTTCATTACATCCTATATTGAGTACAATCAAACTCTCAGAAACATGATTACACATTTAGGTGTGTGGTAAATAACAATACTTACATTACAATGATGGAAAAGTTGATTCCTTTTACTATATGCACAACATAATTGATAAAATATGAATTCTGTTGAAACAGCTTGAAATATGTTGAATTTGATATTGAATTTTGTTGATCGGATTTTGAGGGAGAGATGGGAGAAATGGGTGAGAGATATTGATGTTTGAAGGAAATGTTTAAATTGTTATTCAACACTTTGAAAAATGCAAAACCACTTTTAGGAGTTTTACGGAAAAGTAAGTATTCTTTAAATTCGGTGATTGCAATTATAATTACGCGTGGAAAACATGTATACCCACGCAAATTAAATAATGTCGTGTGATTTTTAATTGAAATTATATTAAAATAAATTTTTATAATTTGTTTAACATTGTTATATTAAAATTATTTAAAAATATAAGAATATTAATTTGATATTTTTTTTTAAATGTCATAATACAAAAACAAATCCTCATCCAAGAGAGTAATAGTATTCTTTAAATTCGGTGATTGCAATTATAATTACGCGTGGAAAACTTGTATACCCACGCAAATTAAATAATTTCGTGTGATTTTTAATTGAAATTATATTAAATTAAATTTTTTTAATTTGTTTAACATTGTTATATTAAAATTATTTAAAAATATAAGAATATTAATTTGATATTTTTTTTTAAATGTCATAATACAAAAACAAATCCTCATCCAAGAGAGTAATAGTATTCTTTAAATTCGGTGATTGCAATTATAATTACGCGTGGAAAACTTGTATACCCACGCAAATTAAATAATTTCGTGTGATTTTTAATTGAAATTATATTAAATTAAATTTTTTTAATTTGTTTAACATTGTTATATTAAAATTATTTAAAAATATAAGAATATTAATTTGATATTCTTTTTTTAAAAATGTCATAATACAAAAACAAATCCTCATCCAAGAGACTAATAGTATTCTTTAAATTCGGTGATTGCCTTAACCATAAATATTAACAATATTTATTGCTCGTCCGTGTAGAACTTGTAATCAACTAAATTGGATTGTGCCTAAAAAATTTATAAAACAAATGTATTTATATTTTCATCCACTAGTATTATAATTATTATTTAATTATTATTTCACTACGACATAAAAGATAGATACAATGTATATGATAAGAGACAGATACAAATGTGAGTAACTATTGTAACACATAATAAATTATGTTTTTTTTTATATTGCATTTTTTTCTTTTTTAAAAAATGAAAAAAATTCTTTAATCTTGTATTACCTCGCATGTTTCTGATTTTATTTACCATTTATTAGTTGAGCAAAAAATATCCGAATAAAAATAAAAAGTTTGATGGATCCAATAAAAATAAAATGATCCAAATAAAAAAAAAAATACTTGAGGTGGTAACAAAAGTTAGAAGGACCAATAAAAAAAATGAACTCCAAAACTATTATAAAGATAAATTTATTTAATATTTGTTCAACTAAATATTTTTTTTTCATCACCCATTTATGCTGTATAAAATACTAACTGAACATAATCTAAAAGTCTACTTCTGTCACTAGTTAGAAAATATAAATGAAAATATAAAATACTAACCGAACATATTTTATTTTAAAAGATTGTTTAAGTACTAGTAGTTAAAGAAGTATGCTTATTTCAAAAAATGCTTATTGGTGTTGTCATGTTAATTAGATTAACATGGATGATCGATCGTGGATGTATCGTCGTCTTATGGATGGTCGCCTTCGTCCTGAATACATTACCGGTGTTAGAAGATTTATCAATTTTGCATTTTCAATTGATAAAAATATATCTGGGGGAAAAATTAGATGTCCTTGTGTGAGGTGCAAAAATCAAAAGTTTTTAAAGGAAGATGATGTTTGTAAACATCTATTGACAAAAGGTTTTTTACCTTGTTATGAAAATTGGACTGTACATGGGGAGCCTTATGTTGCAGAACCAATATTGGCTGGACCTTCATCGATTGGAATGAGTCATGTTGTTAATGATGTTTGTCTAGAGAATCCATATAGGAATATGGTTATGGATGCAGTGGGGTTGGGTGATGCATTCTACAATGATAATGTGTCTAGTCCTGTGGTAGCAGGAGAAATTCCAAATCCGGATGCAACTAAATTTTTTAAGCTTTTGAAAGCTGCGGAGGAGCCGTTGTGGGATGGGTGTACCAAGCAATCCAAATTATCTGCTTGTGTACAATTGCTTAATATGAAGTCAACTTTAAATTTGACTCAGAATGCCTTCAACAATTTCATTGACTTTACAAAAAGTTGCATGCCTAATGATGAAAATTTGGTTTCAAATTTTTATGATGCCAAGAAATTTATGCGGCCACTTGGACTTGGTTATGAGAAATATGATGTGTGTCCTAATTACTGTATGCTATACTATGGGGCAGATGCAATGAAAATAAATTGTGATTTTTGTGGAAGTTCACGATACAAACCTAGAAATCCAACTAGTAAAGGTTCCAATAAGGCGGAGAAGCAACTCCGATACTTTCCTCTAACACCAAGGCTTCAGAGACTATTCATGTCCCCATATCATGCCAAAGATATGACATGGCATCATTTTCATAAGTCTGATAATGGGGTTATGGTGCACCCATCTGATGGGGAGGCATGGAAGGAGTTTAATCGTGTCCACTTAAGCTTTGCATCAGATCCGAGAAATATTCGGTTAGGGTTGTGCACTGATGGGTTTTGTCCATTTGACATGTCTTCAAATACATACTCTTGTTGGCCAGTAATTGTGACTGTTTATAATTTGCCTCCGTGGAAGTGCATGACTAGACCATTCATGTTTTTGACAATGATGATTCCTGGGCCAAAGAATCCGGGTAAAAAGCTTGATGTTTTTCTAAGACCTTTGATTGATGAGTTAAAGAATTTGTGGTTTTTTGGTGTTGAAACATATGATGTATACAGAAAGGAAAATTTTCAATTAAGGGCAGCTTTGATGTGGACCATTAGTGACTTTCCAGCATATGGCATGTTATCGGGGTGGAGTACTCATGGAAATCTGTCTTGTCCTTATTGTATGGAGCATAGCAAGGCTTTTAGATTAAAAAATGGGGGGAAAACTACATTTTTTGATTGTCATCGACGATTCCTACCCATGGACCACCCATATAGATTTCAATATGATAAGTTTTTGAAAGGAGTAATTGAAAGGCTTCCTCCTTTACCTCGTCCATCTGGTTTGGAAATGTTAAATGAAGTGTCCAAGTATACTGAGGGACATAATGGAGGTTCATCATATAATGATAAAATTCCTGGCTTTGGTGTTAAGCACAATTGGGTGAAGAAGAGCATTTTCTGGGAGCTTCCATATTGGCATACAAATTTGATTCGTCATAATCTTGATGTCATGCATATTGAGAAAAATGTCTTTGACAACATTTTTTATACAGTAATGGATTGTCCGAATAGAAGTAAGGACAATTTAAAGGCTAGGTTGGATATTCAATTGTATTGTCAGAAGCCAAATTTACATTTGCAACAAGATATGAGTGGTCGGCTTTACAAACCTAAAGGCACTTATTGTCTACACAAGAAACAACAACAAGAAGTTTTGTCATGGATGAAGGAATTATCATTTCCTGATGGTTATGCTTCAAGCATTTCACGATGTGTGAAAGAGGCACAATGTAAGGTTTCAGGGATGAAGAGCCATGATTGTCATGTCTTCATTCAAAGACTTCTTCCAACCGCTTTCCGACCTTACTTACCTAGGCCACTGTGGGAGGCATTAACTGAACTGTCCGTATTTTTCCGAGATATTTGTTCAACAAATTTAAATGCTCAGCACATGGAGTTAATGCAGATGAATATAATCGAAATAATTTGCAAACTTGAAAGGATTTTTCCTCCATCCTTCTTTGACTCCATGGAACACTTAACGATACATCTACCTTATGAGGCAAAAGTTGGTGGACCAGTTCAATATCGATGGATGTATCCATTTGAACGGTATGTTTTCATACTATGTTAATTTTATTCACTTTTTATTTTTTAAAAATAAACTAATTGACAGAAATGGTATAGGTATATGTTTTATTTGAAGAAGAAAGTGACCAATAAAGCTAAAGTTGAGGGTTCCATATGTGAAGCGTACTTGATTGATGAAATTACCAATTTTGCATCTCATTATTTTGGTGATGACGTGCAAACAATTTGGAATCGAGTTCCACGGAATGATGATGGTGGCCTTAGAAGTGTAGATGGATGTCTCTCTATTTTTTCCTATCCAGGGAAAAAATTATCCAAAAGATTTTATAAAAGGCAGTTGTCACATGCTGAAATGCAAATTGCGCATAACTATGTGATATTCAATTGTCAAGAACTGAAGCCTTATTTAGAGTAAGTATGAAATATGAATTTGTACTAAATTTATAATAATTTATTATTAACTTTAACATTTTAAAATTTTAGGCAATGTCGACAAGAGCTAAAGTCACAACAACCACATGCGAGTGATGGTGAAATTGAAAAATTATGCGAAGTGATCTTTCCAAATTGGTTAAAAAATAATGTAAGTATTTTAGTAAAATTAATTTATATTTTATGTCAATTAGCTACTTTAAAAATATTATTAATCTCTTTTGAATCATTATTTCTTATGGAGTTAACTATTATGCTAGGTGGAATACCAATCTAATGGAATTGAAAATCAGCTCTTTGGACTTGCTATGGGCCCTTCAACTTCAGTGAAATGTTATAATGGCTATTATGTGAATGGTTTTAAATTTCATACTCAACGTTATGGTCGTTTTAAAAAGACAATGAATAGTGGAGTTTGTGTGAAAGGAAGTTGCTATGATGATAATGAACGTGATTATTATGGAATGCTTAAAGAAGTTGTTCGGCTAAAATACTTGGGGAGTAAATGCAAGTTATTTATGTTTAAATGTAATTGGTATGATACAAAACGAGGGATTAGAGTGCATCCTTCGAATGGTTTGGTTGAAATCAAGCATACATCTCGACTACACGGAAATGATGATTTTGTGTTAGCACAACAATGTCAACAAGTATACTATACATATCCACCTGGTAATAAATCATCTGAATGGTGGACGGTTATTAAGACAACTGCTAGAAGTCGTTATAATGTTGACATGGGTGAATTTATTGAAGATGCCAACAATGTGAGATCATTTGATGTTGATCAATCAGATGAGATTTCTCAATCATGTCGTGTCTTTCCTACTCAAACACTTGATGATCCAAATGTACTTGTTGAACCATCTTATTATGAAGAAATCGGGCAACATGAATTGATTCAACTTGACATGAATTGGGGAAACAAAGATGATGAAGATGAAGATGAAGATGAAGATGAAGAAGAAGAAGATGATGGTGATGGTGATGGTGATGGTGATGGTGATGGTGAAGAAGAAGAAGAAGATGATGATGATGAGGATGATTGTTATGGTGGTGATGGTTAGGAATGATGATAATAATGAGTAGCACAAGTTAATTATATTTTGTAGTATATGTAATGAATTATCTTTATTATATGTATGAATGATTTCATATTATTTGACAATATTTAGGCTGTCAATGTTTTTTTTTTTTTTTATTCAAGTGTGGGTTATGCATCACATTACATAAATCATTTTTATTCACCTTTGAAACCATTTATAACCTTTCAAGTATCAATCTTTAAATTATGATTCTGATGTTATATTTTATTTTGTGATTCGTTTTCTTGCTTACAGATGCTGAAGCGTGAAAGAAAGGGTTCTTCCTACTCAATGTTTTGATTTATAGGACCAAACATCAAGGTAAGCATACTCATAAATTTTGATTTTTGCTTAATTAATTATTTAGATTATTATTTTTATTACTGTTTGTGGTAATTGGCTTTTGACAATTTAAACTTCATGGCTGAGTTTTGTCAATAAGATGTAACAGTTTGTTTTCATTCTAGTTATGGCAATCTTGGGAAAATATCTGTGAATTTTTTGTTCCTGATAGTTTAACTATGAACTAATTTATTGTTATGTTGTATAAATTGCCATATTCTAAATGTTAGTTATTTTTTCTGGTTTTTAGCATGCCTCGACGAGGATCCATATTAGATTCTAGGAGTGACAGGTCCACTTCTAGGAGTGACAGGTCCACTTCATCCAAGTCATTTCAAACTACATCAAGGCATAATAACAAAGGATCCACATTTCATCAACCTGTGTATCAGAACGCAAATGAGTATTATATACCTACTTTGGGGAGTACACATCCTCCTCAACATGATTATGGGAGGGTTGATGCATATCAATATTGTGAGGGCTTTCGTTTTCAAGATTTGCTTCAAACTCAAGGAGGTTTCTCTCGAGATAATCAACTTGTTTATGGAGGACATAATTTATATGGGAGTTATGGGAGAGTTGAAGGTAATGATGATGATGTGAACATTAGAAATGAAGATGAGGGAGACGGTAGTAATGAGAGAGGTGTATGTGATGAGAGAGGTGTATGTGATGAGGATCACGATGGTGTTCCATCATATCACGGTTCAACATCTTCTCCATACAATTATGATCAAAGTGTTAAAAGGAAGGGTTTTGACACGTCAATAGATCCAATAACAAGAAAAAAGGAGCTTTGTTTGTATGGAACAACCGAGTAAGTTCAAACTTTCAATAACTAACTTATTAAGGTTATATTTTCAGGTATGAACAAAATTACTTATTATTGTGTAATTATTTGTTTAATATAAGTTTGTTATTATATATTTTCAGGTTCAATAATGCATCGTGTGGTCGTGCAATCGGAGATATTTTGAGGTCCAATTTTAAGGAGCATGGCACTCTTGGGAAAAAGTAGATCCAATGTGCAGGGATGAACTCTTTAAAGAGTTTAAGGTAAGAACCAACACTAATTGTCATAATATTCTTTTTAATTTTGATAACTTTAATGTAGAATTATAAAAATTATCAACTAAATAGCTATGATTGATTTGTGTTATAATTTGTTCTTATTTCTTGTTTACTCTTTAATATCATTTAATTTCTTTAGTTATTATATCATCTTGCAAATTCTGAACAAGATAACACAATATGATTAATTATTTATATAATTTGAAATTTTGTGCACTCTTTTTACTTGGTATATATATTATTTGGTAGAAAAAATATTCCTTTCCTGAGGAAGATGAGTCGATTGTTCGTAATATTTGGGAAGATAAGGCTAGGATAGCTTTGAATCAACAATTGACCCGAGCTCGCAAGAAAGCCATGTCAAAAGAAAACACTACAAATATTATAGATTGTCTTGATAAAGGTCCTGCCTGGATAAACAATGATGACTGGAATCAAATGATCAAAGATGTTTGGTCCACCCCTGAATTTCAAAGGAGATCTGAATCTGCTAGGAGGAATCGATTAACCAAAACAGATGGCAAAATAAGCACTCATTCTGGAGGAACAGTGTCATTTGCATCATATCGAGCTAACATGGTAAGGATTTTTTTTTAATGCTTAAGATAATAAATTAAAATTTGTATATTTATCTTTTATAATATTTATTAATCTTGAAAGCAAGAGGAAGCTGGTGGAAAAGAACCTCCATGGGATGATGTCTTTACAGCTTTGCATCAAAGTACTAAGCAATCTGGTAGCTTTATCGACAACAAGTCTAAGAAAGTGGTTGTATGTATTTTTATTTGATTATTTCTTAATATAACTTAAGTATTATTCAACATTCAAATTAATTTATTGTTGCATGTATTTTATTTGTAGGAAAATTATAAAATGGAGATGATTTCAAAGTATGGAACTGATCGGGAAAATCATCCTTCATTTGATGGAGCAGTTTGG
This sequence comes from Populus simonii, assembly GCA_007827005.2. Taxonomy (NCBI): domain Eukaryota; kingdom Viridiplantae; phylum Streptophyta; class Magnoliopsida; order Malpighiales; family Salicaceae; genus Populus; species Populus simonii. Next base: position 9,022,380 of record CM017474.2, read on the forward strand.
TGTGTGGCTTCAGGAGGAGTTACAAAGGGTAGGGTATATGGTGCACCTCGTATGCCAAAATCAAAAGTTAGTACAAGCTCTTCATCACATTCCTACTCGGTGGAGTCATCATATCCCAGTTCATCGTATCGAGCATTGCAAAAGGAGATAAAGGATAAAGAAGAGGAGATAAAGAAAAAAGATGATTTTATTCTTGAAATGAAACGGCAGATGGATTCCATGAAAGAATATCTTGTGAACAATCTTGGATACCATGGTGGGACATCAAATATTGATCAAGGTATGCCACCACCTTTGACTCCATCAATACCGCCACCTATGGCTCCTCAGATAATGACACCTATGGGTCCTGCATTTCAACCAATTTTTAGACCTACACCTCGACCTTTATATCCTGCTCAATCTTCTGTTGATCCACAATATCATGGTTCGTCTTCGCAACCAGCACCATGATTGTATTTTTTGTTGTTTTTTTTTATTGTATTTGAACTTAATTGTATTAATGCAAGTTTAACTAAATTTTTATAATATGAATATTATTTTTATTTTGTTTTTTATTAATGATATAATTAGTTTTAATATTAATTAATTTATGTTGGTTATATATATTCTACAATTTTTAAATTATTGATAAATAATTAAATAAATAAATTAAAAGTGATTTTAATAAATAAATAAAAATTAATTTAATAAAAAAACAAATGCAATCACCAACGGAGAATCTGTTGGTGATTGCAACTTATGCATGAATCAGCAACGGAGAATCCGTTGCTGATTCACAAAATGAGCAACGGATTTGTCCGTTGCTGATTTGGCAGCAACGGATAATTCGTTGCTAGTTTTGCAACGGATTATCCGTTGCTAAATGTCAGCAACGGATTTTCCGTTGCTGCCAAATCAGCAACGGACAAATCCGTTGTAAAAAAATCAGCAACGACAAATCTGCATCCGATTTGTGCCGTTGCTGATTCCGTTGCTAAATTGTTTTAGCAACGGATGTTAGTTTTATTTGCAACGGAATCGTCCGTTGCTAATTACTCCATTTTTTAGTAGTGACAATTAATTAACAAAAGAGGGGGGGGAAGAGTTTTTTGAAAAAGAGGGGAGAGAGGGCTGGAAAACTAAAAGAGGGGGGGAAAGTTTTGAACGAAAGAAAATGGCAGTTAAAGGAGGAAAACAGAGGGGAAGAGAAGAACTGTAACCTCTCTCTCTGCTCTCTCCCTCCACCGTTTGGAAGCACACCGCCACCTTCCTGACCACCGTGAGGCATCGTCGGCTTCTTCCCAACACCTCCAGATTCTCCCCCACGATCTAGCAGCTTCTCTTAAGACCAGCCTTCCCCGAACTCCACAGCAGCATCAACCATTTTCTTCTCAGCAGAGCCAAGACGGGAAGCACGGGGAAGAAGACCAGAGACCAAATGGATGAGGAAGAACACAACAGGGACGAGCAGAAGGAGAGAAGATAAACAGAAGAAACCACAGAAGGACCAGCCAGCAGCCGCAACGCCATCGTCAGCTCATCATCTCCTTCAGCCCAGCAGCCACACCAGGAGGAAGAGCAGCCGCAGCAACGCCAGGAGGAAGAGCAGTTAGCAGCACCACCTGTGCTGAACCATGGCAAGCCACTCGCCCAGCTGTAACCTCCTCCGCAGCCATATCCTTCCTCAGCTGCAGTAGCAGAACCAGCCGAAGCTGCACCTTGCCTCAGCCGCAGTAGCAGAATCAGCAGAAGCCCTCCTTCCCTTCCAGCAACACGAGAACAGAGTGAGTTTTTCTCCTTCATCCTTTCGTTACTGTGAGAAAGGAAAACAGAACGGAGGAGAGGGAGAGAAGAGAAACGGAAGCAAAACAAAGACGCAAGAGAGCAGAAGGCGAGCGCAGACAGTGAGGACTGAAGAAAACCGGTTTCGCCAGCAGACCAGGAGCAGGTATTAGGCAAAGCAGTAGCCAACAGGAAAACGGAGAAAGAGCAAGAGAATACAGAGGGAAGAACATCCATTCCGCAGCGCCATCGTCAGCTCACCATTTCCTTCGGTCCAGCAGCACCAGGAGAAGAGCAGCAGCAGCAACACCACCAACTGCACCAGCTCATCATCTCTTTCGGGCTTTGCTTTCATTTTTTTACATATAACACTTGCAGAACAGAGGAGAAGAAAGAGCAGAAAACCGAGGAGAGAAAGTGACAAAGACGTAGAGGAAAGGAAAAAAACAGGGAAACCGACGCCAACATAGGACAGCGTCTTCATCTCCAGGTTTGTTCTCTTTACCTTGTGTGCGCAGTGGTCTTCTTTGCATTTACACTGTTCAAGTGAGTTTTAATTCACTTGAACAGTAACAGGTTCTCTTTGCATGCATTTCACCTTGTGTGCACTGTTCAAGCGAATTAATTCACTTGAACAGTAACCCGCCAGCTTTGATTAAACTGTAACCTCCCGCACCGTGAGCATTCTTTGCTTTGTGTTTGCACTGTTCAAGTGAAATTTAATTCACTTGAATAGTAACATGGTCTTTTGCATGCAGTTTCCTTTGTTAAGGTGAGAAAACAATAATTACCCGGTTACTGTGCACGTGCACAGTAACAGTAAAATTAATTAACATGTTACTGTACAGTGAACAGTAACCAGTCATGTGGTTTCGGGTTGGGCTGAGTCCAGCCCTGTAGAAAGTTGGCCCATTTTATGTTGGGCTGATTTCGGCCCAGTTTCTTTGTGGGCCAGGTCTGGCCCGTTCGGAAAATTTGCTTCAAAGATGTATTTAAAAAATCTGTGATTTTCTGCAAGGTTGTATTTTTGTACTATAAAGATACAAGTCCGGTATGAAAATACCCGGTTTTTCGTCGAGACATCAAAAAAAATATAAAATAAAAAATGTTTTGTTTTCCTGCATACGGCTAATACCCTAACATTGTTTTTATGTTTTTTTATATAAAAAATAAATATTTGAAGCTTTGAAAATGTGTTTTCGCATGGATTTCTTAAACACAACAAAAATCATTTTTCTTGCATTTCTGGATTTTACAACATGTTTGTAAAACTCCAAAGGGTATTGGCCAATATTCTAAAAAATATAAAAATCTTATTTTGGGGGAATTCATCTATTATTCACCGCTAATGTTTGGATAAAGAAATCCTTAAAGGACGAATATCCAAAATATTATTGGGAATAATTTGTTATTATTCACTGTTAATATTTGGATAAAGAAACCCGGAGTGGTAAATATCCAAAATAATTTTCTAGGAATAATAAATCCGCACAAATCCTTGAAAGAAGCCTTGATTATAATCGAGGACATTTCAATTATTTTTTTTACTCCACGGTTTACGAGACAAAAATAGGTTTTTAAAGCACCCTAGATTTCGTTCATCAGAGCAGACTTATCCTAGGAAACTGATAGGATTAGAGAACATCAACACCATAACAATTATAAGACAAATCAAACACCAAGCAGCTTACCTTAGGTAGGGCGTACTAGGGGTGCTAAAACCTTCCCTTTACGCAACCAGTCCCTTGCCTTAGAATCTCTGAAAGACCAGTTAGGTTTCCTAGTGACCATAATACTAGGTGGCGACTCCTTTTTCACAATAGAAAGACCCCAACATCGAATCCTCGCTACGGAGGAAGTGTCGCCGCGACGTCGAGCTCTCGGGAGGGTGCGACACTATATGAAAAATAACAAACCATTCATTCTTCTAACAAACCACGGTAAAACATCCTCTCTTTTTTTACTGTTATAGGCTGTTCTTGCCAACAAATCACAAGTTCAGAAAGAACAAAAAGGACTTCTTGTTGGCATAATTGAAATGGATGTTGCACCGCCGCTTCTTTCAGGTGAAGAATTGTATAATGCAGTGTCGGAGTACGATGCCATTGAGTTTGATTTTCAATAGAGTAAGCAGAAGTTTCCTGGTTTTGGTATAACCCATAATTGGATAAAGTGAAGTATTTTCTAGGAGCTTCCTTATTGAAGACCAATCTTTTCTGTCATAACCTTGATGTCATGCATATAGAAAAGAACATATTTGAGAATATTTTCAACATGGTTATGGACGTGAAGGGGAAGAAAAAAGACAACATCAAGGCTAAAAGGAATATAGCTTTGTTTTGTCACCATAAAAATATGGGTCACAGGTCGCAAAATCCAAAGTCAGTTTCGCCTTAGATAAGAATGCATAGTTAGTTGTCTACCAATGGCTTAAAAGTCTATGTTTTCCTGATGGATATACCTCAAACATATCAAGCATGATGAATTTGAAGGATTGTAGATTTTATGGAATGAAGAGCCATAACTGCCACGTGTTTATACAAACACTCATTTCATTAGCTTACTTGGATTTATTGTCAAAGAGGCACATACAAAGACCAATCACTTCTTTAGAGATATATGCTCAAATAAGTTGCAGACATAACACATAGAACAACTTGAAATGAATATCATCCAGATAATATGCAAACTTTAAATGATATTCCCTCCATTATTTTTCGACTCAATGAAGCATTTACCTTTACATTTACGGTTTATGGTAAAAGTTGAAGGCTTAGTCCAATATAGATGGATGTATCTATTTGAGAGGTTAGCGTCTACACATACATCATAATTAAATTTTTATTGTCTTTCTTTGCATATTTCAAAAAATTCATTTACTATTATGCAGGTACTTGTTCATCCTTAAGAGAAAAGTAAAAAATAAGGCACATGTTGAGGCTTCGATATGTGAGGCTTATATTCTTGAAGAGATCTTAACATTTATCTCATACTATTTTTAGCCTCAATTAAGAACAAAAATCAATCCCATTCCAAGGAATGATGATGGTGAGTAAGTCCCTTCAAGTGAGAACTTGTTAATATATTCTTTTATCCTAGACAACCCATACCAAAAAAAATGTTGCGAGGGAAAAATATTTGTCAGAAATAGAATTTAGACAAGTACATAATTATGTGTTATTTAACTGCAATGAACTGAGATATTTTATTTAGTAAGCATACTACTTAACATGTCATTATTTTCAAACAATTTATCTCTTATAATATTATAAACTAATACATTATTGAATTCCTTACAGGTAACAACATCAATATTTACTATTGTAAAACTCATAGCTAACTAAATCCTAAATCTTTTGATTATGAGATGAACAATTTTTCACGTGGTTTAAAACACATGTAAGTACTGTTTAATTATTTTTATCTCTTGTGACGCTTAATTTCATTATATATTTCTTATTAATTGTTCATGGTTGTACTTCATGTACTACGTTTATCAATTAGAAGGAAATGCTTGTATTACTTGGTCTTTACTAACTCTAGGTCTTGAAAAAAAGGTTAAGTGCTATAACGGGTATTCTATCAATGAACATGTGTTTAATACTGAAAAATATGGGTAGGGTAGAAAGATATATAACAATGGGGTTTGTGTTAAGGGATCGACTTCTAATGAGTTTGAAGTTGACTATTGTGGGAAGTTAGAAGAGGTCATTGAATTATAATATCATAGCGAGCATAATAGAGTAATTTTATTCAAATATTATTACTATGACACCACTGACAGAGAAATTAAAGTAGATCTCCCTCATGGTTTGGTCAAAATTAATTCAAATGCTAGACTTTAGAATGTTGACAATGTCTTTGTTTTTGCCAAACAAGTTTATCTGTAGTGAAAACTAAACATAGAGGTCATGTTGAGGTTATTCAAGATGGCAACGATGAATTAATTATGAGAGATGGTGTCTTTCAACTTGGTGAGTTAGTTGATCCATATCGAGTTTCTTCGTCTAATGACTTAGAAGAAAATTCAAATTTTTGCATTGCCAAGAATATTTTTATTGATGTTGACATTAAGGAGTTGAATGATATTTTGAACTCTAGCTAACATACAGAAGTTGATGAAGGTGATAGTGATGAAATCAATGTATAAGATTATGATGGAAATGAGGACGGGTAAATTGACGAAGAAGAAAATTATGATTAATTTGCACAACATGAATGTGTAATGCCATAAAATATAATGTAATATTTATGGATGAAATTCACTTCAATTTAATGACAATGATGATAATTTATTATTAAATGACAAAAAATTATTTATTTTATTATTGTAATGTGAACTAATGTTATTGTGTTGCGTGTATAGTTGTGAATTTAACTATTTGGAGGATGTATGAATACAGAATATAGATATAATTTGGCATCAACCACTATTTTATACCGATAAAAGTACCAATAGACTGTACATTACATACGGGTATACCGATAAAAAGTATTTGTCGATATATTCTAGAGACTATGGGAACTATTCAATTTCACCTTGACACTATTCACGATATTCATTACATATGAGTATACCAAAAAACTGTGTTTATCAGTATATTTCAAAGACCATGAGAACTGTACCGCTTTACCCTGTCATTGTTCAGTGTTCATTACATACGAGTATACCGATGAAATGTGTCTGTCGATATATTCAGAGACTATGAGAAATGTTTACTTCTCAATGCAATGATAATTAATGATCTTTTGACTATTCATTTTTTTTCTTCTAATAGAATCACCCACGTAATGAAAAGTTGTTGATAATATATGGAGGGCTTTTTGAAACTTTTCGTGAAAATTTCCATTTGACTTTACAAACAGAATCACTAACGAAAATATTAAAAATATTAATATTTAATTGCTTATTGTTAATCCCATCGATAAAAACCAAAATAAAAGACCGGAATCTTGACAACGAGACTTCATCTTTTTCTTTCTTCTTCTCTTTTCTTCTCTCACACACCTGTTTCTCTCTCTTTATCTTCTCTTCTCTCTCTCCTTCTCACATGAAATCAAGCATTATCTTCTCTTCTCATTCTAAGGTATGTTGTCTTTCTTCATTTTTCTTCTTATTTGGGATTTATTAACAATGTCTTTTCTTTCTTTCTTTTTTAATTAAAAGCTAAAATAAAGCATGCTATTAAGGTAGGAATTTTTCATTCTTTTTCATTCTTTTTTTGTTTTTTTTTTTTTTGCATTATTTTTGTTTTTTTTTTTGGTCATTATTTTTGTTCAATTTTGTGTTCTTAATAATTTTATGAATCAATAAATCACATGAATTTTAGTTGTTATTGAAATAATTTTTCCATTATTTTGTTGAATTATAGTTTTTTTTTTAATTTTGTTGTTCAATTTTGATTAAATGTGTAAGATTAATTTTAATTATTATATTGAATTTTTGTAAATTTAGAATAATTTGTTTCTTAATGATAAATATGAACAACTCATTGCTGGTTATGAAAAACTCCACCAATTGGTAATGGAGATAAGATCACAAATGGGTGGTTCATGTGCATCCCCTAATTAGTCCTACGGTCCCGGCGACAACCGGCTTCCTCCTCCTCCTTCAACGCCGTCTCTATTTTAGATTTATTGTATTTGAACATACAAATATTTAAATTTGTAATACATATTTGAATTTTATACTAATTTATTTTATTTTATTTTATTTTATTCTACTTCTGTTCAATATATTTTTTAAAATATATATATATATATATATAATATTACTGACGGCAGAACTCTATCGGTATATTCTAGATAGTTGAAAAAGAATTATTGTAAATGTCACTGTTATATTATTCTACTTCTGTTCAATATATTTTTTTTTAAATATTACCGACAGGTACTAACGGAACAACTTCATCGTTATATTCGAGAGAGTTGGAAAAGAATTACTGCAAATACCACGATGACTGATGGGGTAACCGACAGAACTAACTGTCAGTATATTCTAGAGAGTTGGAAAAGAATTACTACAAATGCCACTGATATTGTTAACGCACTAATGAAATTACAGATGGTATTCTGATGGTGATATATTATAACTACCGACGGAATAAAGCGGGTAATTGTTTTTTGCATGCTTTGTCTATTTATAAATCCATCGGTATATTTAGTATCAATGAACTCACCAACAATCCATAAATTACCGAAGAAAGTTTTTTCAATGGACCGTTCCCGTCTGTGAGTCAGTTGGTAACATATGTACTGATGGACTGCTAGTGTAAATACTGACAGAAATTTTCATCGATAAAATTGTTAAATCTAGTAGTATTTTATGTTAAAAAATAATAATTTATATACCAGTTGTGGTTCTTAGTGTATCTACTCATTAACCTCCTGTGAGTATGACATATTAGCATAAAATGAAGTATGGGGTGTTTAGGAGTATGATAGAGGTTGCATTTCAAAGTGATTTTCACTTGTAAAATGTATTACAATAATATTTTTTTTTATTTTTTAAAAAATTATTTTTGATATCAGCACATCAAAACAATCTCAAAACATAAAAAAAATAATTTTACTTAAAAAAACGAAAATTTTTTAATTTTTCAGAAAACGTGATTTTAACTTCATTTCCAAACACTTTTAGAGCCTGTGTGGCTCTGCGATTGAACCTGCGTTTGACCAAATTTTAATTTTTTAATTTTTTTGCTAAAATTGAGTGCGGTTTGTACTTTTTGGATCGTTTTGATGTGCTGATGTCAAAAATGATTTTTAAAAAATGAAAAAAATTATTGGCATGTATTTCGGCACGAAAAGCTATTTGAAAAGCAACCACTACTACACTGCCAAACACGCTCTTAGTGGGAAGGCAATGGAAACACACAGGTCGAGGATAATAGGAAAGGGGGAAACTGGGAATGAACCTGTTCATGATGCATAAGAGATAAGCATGACAAAATTGAATGCAGTGCTGTCAGCGGTGAGACTGCAGTGCAGAGAAGACGATAAAAGTAAGCGGGTTTTTTAAAATCAAAATTAATTACTTGCAGCTTCACTCTCAGGTTATATTATTGTGTTTCAGCGCAGAGAGGTCAAATCTCATATTTGTATATTCAGTGAAGGTCATGCAGTTCATAAACTTACAGGCATTAGTCATGGATCTTCAAGGAAAAAAGGCAAAGCATATCAATATTCAAATAAGTACTGAATCCAATGATGGGTGTAATTCAGGAACCTACAGATTTTGGCTGTTTTCGAGGAATGAGTCTTGCACTGTTCCAGTCAGCTTGTTGCCACTCAAAAACCTGGTAAGAACCACACTCATACTTTCAGCATAATTTATTGCGCCATCCTCGATAAGATTTCAATAACCAAATTTCAAATTATCAGACTTTAACATTGCTCACGTAAACTGTCGTCGTATTGTAGTAGGAGGAATCTCCCCAACCAACTTGTTAAAAGTTAAGTCGCTGCAAGAAATTTCAGCAAACAAAATTTTAGGCTTCAGTATCTCTGAAGAAAAGTTTACATCTTAGTAAATATAATTGCAATAAACAGAAATTCTATGTTGCTTAGCAGCAGATGTACATGGAGATCATAATGAAAAATGTGGCAGAATTGAAATGTATAAAAAGAAATTCTATGTTGCTTAGCAGCAGATGTCAGGCGATGAGTGAAGTTCACACTTACAGTGTTTTTTCCACTTTCCATGTGTCTTCTGGGATCATTCCATTTAAATTGATGTTCCTCAGAACCCTGACAACAAGTTACAGGTTGGTTAAACAGTTCTGAACAGAACATATCCTCAACTTTACTGTGAAAAGTTATGAAGCAGTTCACATACAAGTTATCCCTTTGAATCGTCGCAAGTCTCTGGTAAGTCTTCACAATGAAGAATTTAGTTAAATGTCTTACAGAGTTTTTAAGCTGACAAGCTTGCCAAGCTCAGGTGGGACAACACCAGAAAACTGATTTGATTCAAGGCTCCTATATTTTATAATTGCATTTGATAAAGTGAAATAACCATTAGAGAACAAAGTAAACTAGCATTGCTGGCAATATTCGAATAACTCAAACTAGAGGTAGTGCAATATAACAGATTCAAGCCATACAAGTAGGTGAGAGGAGTAAAATTTCCCAAATGTGCAGGAATATTTCCTGACAAGCGATTTGCAGTAAGCGAGCTGTATAAGAGGTTAGTTAGTTGTGTTAAGCTCACTCTTACATAGAAAATAAGATAAACCAAGATTGAAGGGTGAATTTATTAATGAGCTTACATGAAAGACAGATTTTTCATCGAAGCCCATTCCACCGGAATTGTGCCGTATAGATAGTTGCGAGCAAAATCTCTGTCATAGACAATGTTGTTGTATAAAAATTGCTCCAAAAATTAATATAAACGCTTGAAATTTTAATATAAACTGTGACAGACAATGGCAAACTCATAATCACATAACATCTGATGAGTATTAATTATCATCGAGGCATCTCAAGATTCATAATCATTTAATGGATTCAGAATTGAGGCCTCGAAGCAGAAAAATGAGCCAAATATATATGTCCTTAATTAAGGGTTCTTACATTTTTTGGACATAAGTAAGGTTGGCCAATTCCGGAGGAAGCCTGCCTGGAAGACTGTAATCTTTGAGCTGGCTTTATTGCAAGCAGGAGAAAGAGACATCATTGGTCACAGTTTAGGAAAGCTAAGATATATATATATATATATATATATATATATATATATATATATATATATATATATATATATATATAAAACAAAGAAAAACATAAAAATGTAAAGTAATTAAGAGGCTTACAATGAAGTAATGTGACAGTAATTATCATCAGTGATGCTGCAGTTACATCCGATGGTGCTGTTCCCTTCTAAGTTTGGTGGAGCAGAATTCAGTTCTGTCTCAACAACTCCGATTTGTCTTAACGCTTCAACTGGTGGGGGTTTTTTTTTTTAAAAAATAATAATAATTCATGAGGAATGTGCACTATTCAAAACATTCTCAAATAGTTGTTAGATTAATAATAATAATAATAAATAGATTACGAAGGTGTTTTTGTTTGGGTAGTCATGGGTGTTTCATATAGGTAAAGACCATTCACATCAAGTACCTCGAGACACGCAGTCATATATTAACCTATCATCATAGATATTACTCAGTTCAGAATTTAATTTGGATTAAAATTTGTATTGCATGGTTGGAGGTTAACCTTAAGATTATATTCTTTTCAGGTTCATTTTTAATGAAATTATTTGCAAATAAAAAAAATCTAAAATGATATTATTTTTTTTTAAAAAAAAAAATATATTATTTGTTAACTCAATTGGGTTAACTAGATTTAACTATATTAATTTTTAAATTAATTTAAAATATAATCTAAATCAAACTCTAGATTAATTGCAAGTTAACTCTAAAAAGATATTATTTTAAATAAAAATTAAAAATAAAATATTATTTGTTAACTCAATTGGTCGTTAACTAGATTTAACTATATTAACTTTTAAATCAATTTAAAATAAAATGCAATTTAAATTAAACTATAAATTGATTGTTAAGGTTAAATACTAAATTGTGGGATTGGTGGATTATTACTATATGATGATAAGAATTTGTTATGTATAAATATTATTTTATTGTTATTTGTACCTGTAGATGTATCTTAATTGGTATGATCAAACGAAAGAAAAAAATCATGAGTTCAAATTCGAAGTGAGTATGTCATTTCTTGAAAAAGAATTAGATACAAAACAAAATCACAACTTTTTATATAATAATAAATTCTAGTAAACTTTATTTGTAAAAGTTAATATAAATTCATATTATTTTATATAATAATAATTTTTTTAATTGGAATAATGAACTAAAAAACAAAACGTGGGTACTTCACTAACCCCTCCTCACAAATCAATTTTAATTGGAATAATGATTTTTTATATATATAATTTTAATTTTATCTTTCAACATTAGATTTATTAGAAATTGAGTTTTATAAAGTTTTTAAATTTTTTTCGGTGAAGTTATTTTATTCTCATGACCTAAACCATGGATTTTGCAGATTAATTTGATTAACTTGATTTTTTTGTTATTTTTTTAATTGAATATTTTTTTTTAGTTTCTCCATGAATATTGAGTTAATTGAAATTAGATTTCATAATTTGTTTTATTTTTTATGAAGTTATCCTAACCTTGTGACACAAGTTTGAAAAGTTAACTTGAGTTGACTCAAGTTATTTGTTTCTTTTTTTTTTAATTTTATCCTCCAACATTGAATTTATTAGGTATTGAAATTCATAATTATTTTTCTATTTTCTTTCTATACGGTTATCATAGCCTTATGACATGTGTCTTGGATTTTACTTTTCTTTTTTTAATTGAATTTCTTTTTTAATTACATCCTTCAATATTGAGAATTGATCTTTATAATTGTTTTTCAATTTTCTTTCTATGAAGTTATCCGGTCTCATAACCTAAGTTTGACAAGTTAATCCAAGTTGACTCAGGTTGTTTTTTTTGTTATTAAATTTTATTTTCAATTTCATCTTTCAACATTTGGCTGATTAAGAATTGAGTTTCATTTTTTTCTTATTTGTTTTCTATGGGGTTATCACGGTCTCATGACCTAAAATATAGATTTGACAAGTTAACTCGAGTTGATACAAATCAATCCAATATGTTTTCTTCTCAATATTTACAAAAAAAATATCATCTTGAGTTTTTTAAGTTAAATTATATTTGTATTAGATCGGATCATATTGAGTCAATCCTTACACGGTTAATTTTTTTCCCTTAAAAAACATGTTAGTAATGTGTGTGGGTATTACATTCAAAATTTTTGTATTCTACTCGCATCACAGTAAAACAAGACATGATAATCTGGTAATAAACTATTGAGTCATTGCCTGAACTAAATTGGGTTGGATCTCATTCAATCTAGCTTGACAATGACATCCAGATACTAGCTACATTACTGTCCTTACCTATTAAAAAGTTTAGAAGAGGCCTACAAATAAACAATCACTTCAACAGACAAAAATAAAACATAATCTTTTTTTTTTAAGTTAATAATAAATAAATAAAAGAAAACATAATCTTTTTTTAAAAAATAAATAATAAATAAATAATTTGAGCTTTTCTAACAATAAAAAGCCTATATATTGTATAGTTAGAAAGGGTCACAAAAATTAAATATGACTAAGCCCAATGAGGGCCCAAATATTATTAACATAGTTATCCAAATTCAAATAAAGATGATACTAGGAAGTGAAGGGGAACTTTCATCCAAACTAAAATTTTATGAGAAGGTACATACTATTAAAGCAATGGTCCTGACACTTGGTTTTGATCAGATCAGATGAAAAGTTTGAAAGACTTGCTGTATAGTTATAAGACCTCACTGATCTGATCTGAATATATATTACTGTGAAAACAAAGTAATACAGTGCTTGGGCAATTAATCAATTAATTAATTTTAATTAAATAAAATTGTTGATGATATTTGGTACTAAAAAAAATTAGGATTATGATCAATTGAGTTATTTGTTCATAAAATTCACAATATTTACCAACTCAATGTTGAGTTTGAAAGACTTGCTGTATACTTATAAGACCTCAGTACTGATCTGATCTGAATATATATTACTGAGAAAACAAAGTAATACAGAAGGTTGTTCTTACCTTCTCCTGGATGTAGCTGATCAGAAGCAAGCAAAGTAATAGAGCTCGAGAAACTGATCATCACCATAACCTGGCAAAGCTGAAAAATCGTTAACATCTTGTGCTGAAAATTGGCTGCAAAAGCTCGAAAAAGTTTTTGTATTTGTCGAGAGACAGGCAGGGAAGGATTATAAAAAATTATTTATACTTGCCAAATCTTAAAACGTCACATCCAGGTGCCAGAGTACTTGTATCAATTTTAACTTCTCACAATCATTATAAAAAAATTATTTATTTTTAAAGAGTTATTGGTTTTTCCATAACATGTAAATAGTTTTTTTAATTTATTATCATGTATAATTTATTTAAAATCATATTGATATTTTATGTTAAAAAATTTATATTAAAGATTAAATTCCAATAAAATTTTTACTCTAAAAATAATTGGACTCCATTTTTAATATGGTTTAAAATGAATCTATATTATAAATAAAATTCCAACAATTCCTTACATGAATATAAATTGTGTTAGAAAATTAAAATTAATTCTAAAATTTGTAAAGAGATAATGATTTAGTTAATTATTATTTTAAATGGATAATTTTTTACTTTGAACTTTTTTAAGTGAAATAGCATTAGATTTAATCAACTAACTAGTAAACACAACGTATTACTGCAGGTTGCAAGATGTTGAAATTTAAAAGATAAGGAGTCAGGCGCATATAGAGGCATTTGAGCCACAAATTTAATGACTACAAGCTATTATGTTGAATGATTCACATCATTAGCGCCGTCGGCTGCTAAAACTCTCAGATATTGACTTGAAACTTGCTAAGAACGTACTGAAAACGAGAGAGATTCCCATCAGAAAAGAGAGAAAGAAAAAGGATTTATCCTTTTATACATTGTTTCAGGTATTAATAAAAGAGACCAACATTACTTGAAGTTCATTCCATACTGCTGTAAAAGTGCACGAAGAACACGAAGGTTTTTTTTTTTTAACTTTCAATGCTGTAAAGTGCATTAAGAACTTTCTGCCGGTTTGAAAACGCGGTCCAACTTGTATTTTTAAAAATTTAAATTTTTTTATTTAAAATTAATATTTTTAAATGTTTTTGGATAGTTTTAATGTGCTGATATCAAAAATAATTTTTATAAATAAAAAAAATATTATTTTGATATATTTCTAAGTAAAAAATACTTTAAATCGCAACTGTTACCACAATTCCAAACATACCCAAAAAAACAACAAGCTATTTGAAGTTTATGATAGACTCAAATGCATGCATTTATATAGCTAGTTGGTGCATAATTGACAGTTTCATACTTGTAGCGGGTTTATTTTTATGTTTCAAAAATATTTTAAAAAAGATTTAATTATTTTTTTATTTTCAATTAATTTTTTTATATTTTTAAATCATTTCAATATGTTTATATTAAAAATAATTTTTTAAAATATTATTTTAATATATTTTTAAACAAAAAAAACTTTATAAAACAACTATTTATAAAACCGCAATCGGTTTTAATGCTTCTGATAGTCATCATTTGCTTTGAATACTAAGTTTTTTTTCCTAAAACCGTGAGCAAATTTATTTCTTGAACCAACACACTCAAACCGTGACACGTGGGTTGTGCATGTATTATAAAAAATAATAATTAATAATTATAGTTGTCTACCTACCTACTTGTGTCTTGTGTCTTGTGTCTTGTGTATTTCTTTCTGGCTCCCAAGCTTTATACACAGTTCTATATTTATAATTAGTCATATCAAATTCAAGAATCTCATACAAAAACAAGCATGTCTTTGGCTTTATTCAAATTAAAGACGAGGTTTCACTGAGGTTTAAACTTACGGACTCAGGATTGATGGGGTAGAGATCATGGGCAGATGTAGAGGAATTTCCAATCCACGATTTATCAGATGGAGGAAAGAGGTCTTGTGTGCTGTTTGGAGTGTAAATGCTAGGATCTGAGATCATCTCCTGGATGCTGGTCTGTCCTTCAAGCATGCCCACCACTTCTGACATTGCAGGCCTTAGAGATGGAGATGCATTGGTGCATAAGAGAGCCAATTTGATCATCCTCTCAGCCTCTTCCTTGTTGAATTCAGACTGCAGATTGCAGATTCTTCATGGAGAAATGCTAAACCTCTGGCTATTCCAACACATATCTTATATCTTGTTGGCCAATCCAGCATCAGAAAACTTGTTTCTGAATCTGTAGCTAATCCAGTAAAGGAGGTTCACTAAATAAAATGACTTCAACTTTGCTAGTCGATGCTATTGTTGAAAAAAAAGAAGAAGATTTTACTGGAAAGTTATCAGATGCCATTATGGTTACCAAAAAGTGCTTTGGCGAGGGAGTTGTTTTCCATGTATTCGTACACCAGAAGCAACTGATCTCCTTCAATACAGCATCCATAAAGCTTTGCAAGATTGGGATGCTGTAAACCAGATATCATGCCTATTTCATTCACAAATTCTCGGTTTCCTTGCCTGGATTTAGGAGATAGCTGCTTGTTAAAAAAATTAATTCAACCTAAAAGTTTAAACTGTGAGGTGAAGTTTCAGGATATGAT
The DNA here is from genome assembly GCA_007827005.2 of Populus simonii. Taxonomy (NCBI): domain Eukaryota; kingdom Viridiplantae; phylum Streptophyta; class Magnoliopsida; order Malpighiales; family Salicaceae; genus Populus; species Populus simonii. Next base: position 9,038,385 of record CM017474.2, read on the forward strand.
TTATATTATTCTCTAACACACCTCCTCAAGCACATGCTCACATTACCTTATGCTTAATTTTTATCAAATAAATAGGAATGGTAGATTCGAACTCGTGACCGCTTGATTATCAAGGCTCTGATACCATGTCAAAAAACCATCTCAACCAAATAGCTTAAGCTGTTAGATAAGACTACAGGATATAATTTATATTTATATTATTCTCTTACACTGCTTAACAGCAATAAGAGTTCCATCAGACAATTTACCATGCATTGAAATTATTGTAGACATTTTGCATGATCAAACAGAAGGTCCAATGATCAACTGGGATAATATGCAAGAGAATATTAGAGTGACAGACCTTGTATACGGAGCCAAATCCACCTTCTCCAATTTTGTCAGCAGAATCAAAATTGTTAGTGGCAGCTCTCAGCTGCCTCAAAGTGAAGGAACCAGTTTTCAGATCTAGCCCCTTGAGATCTGCACATAATTGTTGGTGTCACAAGGGAAATGCTTCAACATCATCAATGCGCGGATGTGTTATATTCTAGATGTTTGCGTGTGTAATAGCTGCTGATTAACTAATTAAGGAAAAGGCTTTAGCACGCAGATGATTGATTTCAATGTACCTCGTTCTCTCATGAACTTGTCTCTAAAATAGAATTTCCAACAAATGACACCCATTACCAAGAAAACAAGGAGTAAGGCTGAAGTGACAACTCCAACCACGATAGGTGTTTTACTTGCTTCTCCAGGTTCTGAAATTAAACAAAGTTACACGTACAAAAACAGAAAGCCAATGGGATAATAAATCACAGTAGGGCAGCAGTTCACTTCTCACCTGGACAATAAGTTCTCTGGCCTGAAAACCACAAACCATAAAATGCTTCTTAGATGGTATAATGAACTGAGTAGAAGCTTACATACAGTTATGATGAAAATCAAAGCCAGGTTTATAAGGAAGAATTTGTTTGTTAATTACGCAACCGGTGGAGGAAATGACCACGTCTAAGGAGTCTAAGGGAAGATAAGATTTAAACTCGTAACTACTTGGTAAAAAAGCTATGATATCATTGCTCAGTTTTCATTTTAACTTAATTGATAAAGGTCATTATGTCATTCTTGTCAGTTGTTTCTATCATTTCATTATGTTCTTTCATTATTGCGTAGAACTTGTATATATACATGTACAATAAATCCTTTTTAAGGATGAAAAACTAAGAATAGAAATATTTCAAAATCTTTCCTAAACTTGTTCATGATTTCTAATTTTCCTGATTTGTAATATTTCCTAAACCAAGAATTAATCCTTGTCAACACTCCTCCTCAAGTTGGTACAAAGATATCTTGTATGCCCAACTTGTTGAGAGAGCATTGAAACACTTTACTTGATACTGTTTTAGTAAGTATATCTGCCAATTGATCCTCAGATTTGAAAAAAGAAAAAATCATAGTCTTCTCATCTATTTTCACATGTTTAGTTCGATCATGTTGAACTGGATTATTGGCTATGGCAATTGCGGCTTTGTTGTCACAGTACATCTTGATCTCAGTTTCCATAGGATATCCTAGCTCTTTAAGTAGCCCCTTTATCCATAGTATTTCACACAATCCTTTGGTCATCCCTCTAAATTCTACTTCAGCACTAGATAGAGCAATAACGTTTTGCTTCTTACTTTTCCAAGTCACCAAGTTTCCTCCAACAAAAGTAAAATATCCTGAAGTAGACTTTATGTCAGTCAGATTTCCTGCACAGTCTGCATCCGTATAACCAATGATGTTAAGGTGATCATATGTCATTTCTCTTCGGTGATATTTGAATTCAATTTTAACTCTTGCGATCATAGTTTTGAAACCCAACTCGGTGGTCGACCCAGTCTAATGATCGGGTTACGGGTTAGATGGGTTGACCCGGGTTAACCAGGGTCAACCCAAAAAAAATTAATAAAAAAAATATTAATCACATGCAGGAGCCGATTAATGAGGAGGAGCTCATGTGGGCTTCATTACCAAATTAACCTAATGAGGTGAGATTTGTCTTCCACTCGGATTTGAAATATTTTTTATTTGAGTTCAAGGCACAGAGCCCTAGACAATGGAGAGTAGTTGAGAACTTCTCCTACAATCCAGAAGCTAGAAGTCTGCTCTCTCTCCTACATTCCAAAAGCTAGAAGTCTGCTCTCTTTATATTCGAGCATTTCACTTTCCTTTTCTTTTTATTTGTTGAGATGTTACCCTCCTATCAAAATTATTAATCACAAATGGGTTCAAAGTTTGCCACACTGGAGAAGAATCAGTTGATGAGGTTTTTTAAGCTAGTGCAAGGGCACTTGGTTGCCACAATGGGGGCGGGTACTTCTGGTAATGATGAGAATGGAAATGGTGAAGAGAAAGGGAAGACGAAGATTTCAGATGAGAATTTAGAGAGGCTATTTGTTGAGTACTTGTAAAAAATGTGGTTGCCTCCAAAGATTAGATCTTACAGACTGTTGTTGCCTTTCTTTGTCAGGAAGGTCTCAGCCGGGTTTACCCTGGTCGACTGGGTTCCGCCGGGCCAACTCTCAGGCGGGTTTTTACTTAGACCCGGACCGGTCCCAAGCCCGGATCGGCCGGGTCCCGGGTCGACCTGCCGGGCCGGTCCGGGTTTCAAAACTAGGTGCCAGAGTACTTGTATCAATTTTAACTTCTCACAATCATTATAAAAAAATTATTTATTTTTAAAGAGTTATTGGTTTTTCCATAACGTGTAAATAGTTTTTTTTAATTTATTAGTCATGTATAATTTATTTAAAATCATATTGATATTTTATGTTAAAAAATTTATATTAGAGATTAAATTCCAACAAAATTTTTACTCTAAAAATAATTGGACTCTATTTTTAATATGGTTTAAAATGTATCTATATTATAAATAAAATTCCAACAATTCCTTACATGAATATAAATTGTGTTAAAAAATTAAAATTAATTCTAAAATTTGTAGAGAGATAATGATTTAGTGAATCATTATTTTAAAATTCGGCTAATAAATATAATATCTTAATATATATATTTGTTTTTTTTTTAAATCAAGATAATAGTAGTATGAATCTTCACCTCGTATTTTCTTTGGTTCTCCTGTTGCAGGTTGCAAGATGTTGAAATTTAAAAGATAAGGAGGCAGGCACGTATCGAGGCATTTGAGCCGCAAATTTAATGACTACAAGCTATTATGTTGAATGATTAATATCACTATAGCATCGGCTGCTAAAAAGCATTTTCATGGGAAAAGTCTCAGATATTTGAACCCAACTTGTCAGTTTATTGACTTGAAACATTCTAAGAACATACTGAAAACGAAAGAGATTCCAAACAGAAAAGAGAGAAAGAAAAAGGATTTATACCTTAATCTCTTAATAAAAGAGACCCACAGTGCTTGAAGTTCTTTCCATTGTGATTTTTCAATGGTTTTTTTTAATCCGTGATTGTTGACCACTGGCTATAAAGTGCACTAAGAACACGACGGTTTTTTTTTTTACTTTCAATGCTGTAAAGTGCACTAAGAACTTCATCATCAATTGTTCACTAATTGCAAGTAGAATTTTCTGCTCTTCTTTTTTCTTTTTTCTTTTTTCCAAATACTGATTGATGTAGACAGACCAATCTCTTTTGCACCTGGTCCTAAAGGACAACAAGCTATTTGGAGTTTATGATAGGCTCAAATGCATGCATTTATATAGCTAGTTGGTGCATAATTGACAGTTTCATTCTTGTTGCTGATTTATTTTTATATTTCAAAAATGTTTTTAGAAAAAAATTCAATTTTTTATATTATTTTTTGTTTTTTTAAATCATTTTAAAGTATCTATGTTAAAAATAATTTTATTTTAATATTATTTTAATATATTTTTAAATAAAAAACATTTTTAAAGCAACTGCTCGCATTTATAAAACCGCCCTCAGTTTTAATATTGAGTTTTTTTCCTAAAACCGTGAGCAAATTTATTTCTCGAACGAACACACTTTTGTTATTTCACAAAAATAGTCCCGTGACATGTGGGTTGTGCATGTATTATAAAAAATAATAATTAATAATTATAGTTGTCTACGTACCTACATCTGGGTTGTGCATGTATTATAGAAAATAGTCTCGTTACTTTTCAGATAATTAAAGAGATTTGAAAGTTTAATGGTTATTTAAGGGTTAAATTAAAGAAATTCAAGATCAAGGATCAAAATAAAAAGGGTGTTGAAATCCAAGGCTGAAATTGAAGTTTATCAAGGGAAAAATTACACAAAATTAAAAGTTTGAAGCCAATTAAGGATGTAATTGAGAGAAATCACAAATCAAAAAACTAAATTGAACTTTACAAAAACGACGCTGTTTTGGTTATTGTTCATTTCCTTCTTATTTTTTTCCTTGAAAAGACTACTCATGAATTACTTTTCAGGGGTATTCAATGCTTCATTTCTCTATCAAATTTGACAAAACTTGCACGAAAATGATCGTCTAACATCTGATTACACCCCGGTGTGGTACTTTATGGCCAATTGACACCATAACGGTCGTGGTACCGGGCCAAAGAGACCTGCTTAGGCAGCCTTCAACTGTCAAATTTAATAGTTCATGATGCCTACTTTGAGCCAACGGTTGTGATCCTTCAGGGCTGAATCAAGGGCCAAGATTTGACACCATTAAAGACATAATGTTCCTCTTTCATCCCCTACAAATAGGGGTGGATTCCATGCCCTGAGTGTGAAGAAAATCGGGTGAGAAGTTGATAAAAAACCAACCTCCCTCCCTTTTTTTTTCTTTTAGCCGACAATTCTCTCTCTTCTTTATCTCTCTCCACCGTGTTTTCAGCCGTCACAACCTTAGCACAACTGAACAACACAACACAAACCCCTCTATCAACCCATCTCCTCGCCGACAACAGAAACCATAACCGCCAATCTCTCCTTCTCCTTTTCTACCATGAACTTCTTTTTTTTGTTGCACCACAGGAACCCAACCACCACTTCAACATTGTTGTGTGCCACCAGCTCTTCCACCGTCCTCTGCAAGACCAGTGACGACAGTCGTGACCCATGTGCCAAGTGAGCTCCTTCTTCTCTTCCCCCTCTCATATGCATGCAGGATGTGAAATAATTCACGTCCTGCAACTGCTAGATTCTGGCAGCAGATGCAAACTAGGCTGGACTCGTTTTGGCCTTGCCTAGATGGTTGAGACGAATCTAGCCCACCCCTAAAAGAAGAAGGAGGAGGAGGGTATGTTGGGCCGCTAGTTGGCTAACCCGACTGAGTTGGGCTGGACCCATTTCGACCCAGCTCGTATGGCTGGGTCAGGTCCAGCTCAATTTATATTTCACATAATAATAATAACAATAATAAAAAAAACAAAAAAAATCCAAAAAATTCCAAGGGTCATTTCAAAATATTTTTGATTTTCTCGCAAGTTTTTTCAATAATTTTGTATAATATCAGGCTGTATATTTATATTGTAAGATACAAATTCAGTATTAAAATACCCGGTATTCTTCAAAAATTATCTTTAAAAATTAAAAAAAATCTCAATTTTTTTAAATTAATTTCCTCTAAAAAAATAAAAAATATTTTGTTTTCATGCATATGACCGAATCCTAAAAGTTTTCCAAGCATATTTTCATAAAAAAAAAACAAAAAAATAGATCTTTCTCATGTTTTAAAATGTAAAATGGATATCATAACCAGCTTATGATTTTCTCTTAGGATTTAGCCAAAGCACTAAAAATCCTTCACTAATCATTTTGTTCATTTTATATTTAAAGTGTTAGGATTTAGCTGTAGACTTTAATATTTGGAGGTATAAAATTACATTGTAAAGTATATACCTTCAGGTATTAAAGATACACGGTGCAAAATAAATGCGATGCTAAAATTTAGACTTTAGAACGATTAGGATTTAACTTGATAAGATAGTGACTTCCTTACGAAGAGAAATCTACTTTGAACCTTAGACAAGACCAACAAATAGAAACACAAAATAGAAAAACAATCAATTATTACAATTATAAGTTTATATACAAATATTCCTAATTTATTAAATTTATAAGTTTACTAAAAGTAAACGAAAAGCATATTAAATGGAAGATAACAGTTTGAATACATAATAAAAGATGATAAAACTAAAGTCTACCTAGCTTTAACAAAAGAATACAGCTACACCGCCACTGTTGTGATGGAATGGACCTTGTGTGTGTGTGTAAAGGTTAGCTATCAATTCAAATATACAAACAAATTGAGTAATACGCAACTAATATTAATATTAGGGAATCACAACAATTCCCATACACCATCATTAAAACACAATTCTTTTTATTTTATTTTTGGCCTCTTCTTGACTCTATCTATTTCCTTAACTCTTCATTTGTAATTATTTGCCAACAAGCCCTTACTCTTACATATAATTATAAATACTTCACACTAATAACTTTATATTATATTGGATTATCAAAGTTGTGGCCTCATAATGCAGTTAGTTTAGTTCTATCTGATGTCTTTGATTTCCCTTCCTAGAATCATCTAAAAGACATCTGATATGTAGATCCTCACTCGAATGACAAACTCATAAACATCCGACCCATAACCCCAACTCATATAGTTAGCTTATCAATTAATTTTATATTTCTTTGATATTTCTCTTCTTCTTTTTTTGTAGATGCAAACACAATAACAAGAAATTTAAAAGTAATATTGCTTTAGATAAAAGTAAGGTGGAGCGCATCTACTTGCTCCTTTCGATGATCTAGTTTCTTATGTCAAGAATACAACTACTAGTGCCTCTCTTTAATTATAAAAAGGAAGATGCAAACATCAGTTTACAAATTTTGAAATTCATGAATTCACATTCATGTTATCATTGTTCAATTCATATCAAGACATTTCATTATACCTTAATTTATACGCCTTTTAAATACATTACAACATTTAACAGTTTTATTGACAGATCTAATCCACATTATGTCGGTAAAAAAAAATACCGATGGTTTTGCAGACGAAAAATACGCGCAAAAAAAAATTCCCACTAGAAATATTTTGTCGGTGATCGTGACATATGTAGCAAATATTTTTCAACTCTCGGTGAAATGTTGACGAATGATATTTGTTTGTATAGGTGTCGGTAATTATGGTGTATGCAGTAAATATTTTTCAACTCTCGGTAAAATACCAATGGAATGTTTCCGTTTGTAGAGACGTCGATGATTGTGGTATTTCCAGTAAATATTTTTTAATTCTCTGTAAAATACCGACGGAGAAGGTCTGTTTGTAAATCCATCGGTGGTGTTTTAAAAGCAAAATTTTTTAAAAATTATTTAGAATAAATAATATAAAATTATATAAATTAATAGTAAAAAAATCAATTATGCAAATAAAATTGTATTAAACATCAAAAATATAAAAATAAAGTTAAATAATATTTATCTAAATATTCATTACAAAAAAAATTAAACTAGAACAATGACGGAGATGGAGGAGGTGGTGGAGGTTGGTCGTTCCCAGGACTAAACGACCAAAAAGGAGGCGCACATATATCACCCATATGTGATATAATGTCTGTCGCACCCTCCCGAGAGCTCGACGTCGCGGCGACCCATCCTTCGTTTGCGGGGATTGATTGTTGGGGTCTTTCTGTTGTGAAAAAGGGAGTCGCCACCTAGTATTAAGGTCACTAGGAAACCTAACTGGTCTTTCAGAGATTCTAAGGCAAGGGACTGGTTGCGTAAAGGGAAGGTTTTAGCACCCCTAGTACGCCCTACCTAAGGAAAGCTGCTTGGTGTTTGATTTGCCTTATAACTGCCATGGTGTTGATGTTCTCTAATCCCATCAGTTTCCTAGGATAAAGTCTGCTCTGATGAACGAAATCTAGGGTGCTTTAAACCTATTTTTATCTTAGTGTTTTATACTCTCTCACGGCTCGCAAACCGTGGAGTAAAAAAATTTGAAATGTCCTCGATTATAATCAAGGCTTCTTTCAAGGATGTGTGCGGATTTATTATTCCTAGAAAATTATTTTGGATATTTACCACTACGGGTTTCTTTATCCAAATATTAACAGTGAATAATAACAAATTATCCCCAATAATATTTTGGATATTCGTCCTTTAAGGATTTCTTTATCCAAACATTAGCGGTGAATAATAGATGAATTCCCCCAAAATAAGATTTTTATATTTTTTGGAATATTGGCCAATACCCTTTGGAGTTTTACAAACATGTTGTAAAATCCAGAAAATGCAAGAAAAATGATTTTTGTTGTGTTTAAGAAATCCATGCGAAAACACATTTTCAAAACTTCAAATATTTGTTTTTTATATAAAAAAAACGTAAAAACAATGTTAGGGTATTGGCCGTATGCATGAAAACAAAATATTTTTTTTAAATAAACATTTTTTTTTGTTGACAAAAACCAGGTATTTTAATACCGGATTTGTATCTTTACAGTATAAAAATACAAACTGATATTGACCAAAATACAGTAATAAAATTACAGAAAAATCACAAATTCTTTGAAATAATTTTTGAAGAATTTTTATTTTTTTATTATTGTTGCTACCCAATTTTTGACCCATGTTTTTGATAAATTTTCAGAAAAAACCAAAAAAATAGCAAAAAACAATGAAAACCCCAAAAAATGCATTTTTGATGTATTTGCATTGTTTTTAGCATTTTCAACGTCATCTCAAAAGAATTAAAATTTTCAAAGGTATTTGGAACGCGTTCAACTTTTAACGTGTAAATATTTTTATCGCTAATTTTTCTTGTTGAGTTGACATTGATATTGCTCGGTTTTAAAAATACAAAAAAAAAAGAAAAATCAAAATTTACAAAAGAAAAGAAAAGAAAAATTGAGGGACTAGTTTGAAAACCCTAGAATATTTCTTCTATAAATACTGTGCTATAGTAAAATGGTCAGGGGGGGGAAATTGAGGGGCATGGTGGCGGAGGAAATTAACAGGGGGTTCCATCAGCTAAACAAAAAAAAAAACCCTAAAAAGCCTATCACTTTCTTCTCCATTTTCCAGGCCGCCGCGCCCCCTCCCTTTATCAAAAAACCAGATCCCCCTCGGCGGAGACCTTCCCCCTCTCATTTCAGCAGCTCCCACCTAAACCAGCGTCGTGGCCCCCTTGCCCTCTGCACAAGGCAGCCCCCCCTTGTTTTTTTGGGGCCAAAAACCAGAGAAAATAGAAGGAGCGGCGCCCCCCCTGCTTGCCTAGACTCGGGCCATCTTCCCCTCCCTTTTAAAAAACCAGAAGATCAAGGCATCCCCCCTGGTTCCACCTTTCTTCTCCAAGCCAAACAGCAGCCGCACACAGCTCCTCTCCAGACCGCCACAACTCAGCCACAGCTGCCGTTTCCCCCCCTCCTGTGGTTTTCAGACCCTCTCACGGTCCCCGTCTCTCGGCCTCACCAGAGCCGCCTCCCGTTTTGGCTCCTGCCCCGGCCAGACCTCACAGATCGTCCCTCTCCGTCACCAGCAGTCCTCTGCTGCCTCAACGCCAGCTAAAAGAGAGAGAGAGGAGAAGGGACCGAGCTTAATGTGGTCCGTTCCCCCTCCTTAGACCTCTGCTTGCCTCACCGCCGACCAAAGAAGGAGGGGTCGACGATTTACCCGATCCAGTGGGTATCCGACCGCGCGAGTCGCCGGCGAGCTACTCCTCACTCCACAGCAGGTCGGCCACGAGAGAAGAAGGAAGAACAACAGATGGAAAACAAAAACAAAAGCAGATCCGAAAACAGTGAAAGGAAAAGCTAAAACAGAACTGCTTGTTGCGTTTTTGCTTGTTCTTGCAGGTCACCGCCGGCGAGGAAAGGAAGAGGAGAAGAAGTTAAGCCAGATCCACATGTTCACAGGTTCTGCTTGCGGCGGCGCGTGAACCCACGCGCCGCCAGTGGCGGTGGCGCGTGGAGGAGACGCGCCGTTACTGTTCCGGCGCCCAGAAACCTTCCAGCCACTGTTCCTGCAGATTCCAAAGGGCTTCCCCGCAGTTTCCTGTTATTTGTTTAGGAGTGGGTGCTGTAATTTTGGAATGTTAAGGGTTTGTTTGGTTAATTTTGATTTTTTTATTTTATTTTGTAAACATGTAATTATGGGTGAGAAAATAGTAAAAAGGGATGTGTGTGTATTTATTTTTTTATTTATGTTACTGAATTATAAAAACAAAAAGACAAAAAGAATTAATTGTTTGATTTGAATATGATTAAATATCTCAAGGATAAATAAAATCATGTTGTATTTTTCATGAAAATGTAAGAACATGTTTCCACATATATTCTGGGATTTAATAAATGATTTATTAAAGCCTTAGAATTTGATTAATATTTCAAATCACATCAAACCGCAAAGCAGCTTACCTTAGGTAGGGTGCGCTAGGGGTGCTAATACCTTCCCTAGCCACAACTAGTCTCTTACCCTTGAATTTCTGATAAAGACCAGTAAATTCGGGTTTCCTAGTAACCCTTAATGAAATACTAGGTGGTGACTCTAAAGACCCCAAATCAAGCAAATAAATGAAAAATCACCTAATCGCCGCGCGGGGGACGTGCGACAATTATTATTGTTTTTTTGGGCTGGACCCAGCTGGGCCCACGTGGCTGGGCTGAACCCAACAGGCCTCACGTGAATAGTGAAATAACATTTCACTGAATTATTTTTGAAGTGAACAGTGAAATAGCATTTCACTGTTCAAGTGAATTATATTTCACTTGAACAGTGAAATGCAAGGTATAAAGGGGTTTCAGGTGGACATGTTGGTGCATGTTTTGTCGGATTTGAAGGCCAGACGAGCTGGAAAATGCGCCTGAAAAGCAGCCACTCGGGCAGCTTTTCGAGGAAGAAAGTGAACAGTAACAGGCGACGTGTCACCTGGTTTCCCTGCGCCGTTTTCAAATCAGTCCTCCAGTTTTCAATTTCTTCAATTTGGCCCCGGATCAAATCCAATACAGCCCCTTTGATTTACGCGCCTTTTCCAAATTGGTCCCTGGTTTTGGATTTTCTCAATTAAGTCCCTAATTGGCCATTAAACTTCAATATTTATGCAATTAAGCCCCTGATTGGACCTAATAAATTCCTAAAAATTATAATTTGGCCCCAGAACTTTAATTTCTTCTAATTAAAGCCCAAATTGACTTAAAAATCAATTTTTCTTGCAATCAAATCCTCTATAAATTGAAAAATAAAAATCCAATTAAGTCCATAAACATCCAAATTTGGGCTTTTCTCCTCAAAATTCAAATTTTCCTTCTCAACAGGGCTCTCATCCTTCAAGAATATACTGTCAAAAATCAAATCTTTGTATTTTTAACCTCCTTGACCAATTTTCCGACCATTTTCTGAGCGCTTCTACCTCCTGTTATTTTTCTAACCTCCTTTGGCTTTTTATTTTTATTTTTTGTGGGGACCCAAAAATGGGTTACAACAGATGCCCCCTCTTTATAATGCTTATGGAGCAAGGGTTTTGCGCAGTAAGTTTTATAAAGATAAACCCAAAACGGAACTCCCGAAATTGATCTGGTCGAAGTTTGATTGATCTGAAACTTGTCTTTTACAGCAATCCTCCTCAGCCCCCAAAAACTATGATCAAAATTTAGTCATCTTGAGATCCCTTCTGGCCATCTCCTTTGAATTCTCACTTCAGTTTGATCAACATGGAATTCCATCCGAGATCCCTTCTGGCGGTCTCTAAAAAGTCATATTTGTAGTTTGTCCAACTGAAATCCCATCTGACGATTTCCCTTAGCCAAAGCTAAAATCGGTATTACGGTTGGGTTAACCTGAGATCCCTTCTGGTGACCTCCTTAGCCAAAACCTATATTTGTAGCTTACTCACTTTGGAATCCCATCTGGTGATTCAAAACTAAACTCTGTGGGGTTGGGTTAACCTGAGATCCCATCTAGTGATCTCCTTTAACCACAACCAAAACAAAAAAATGAGTGTGGTCTCATTATGATGGGTGACCTACCCGAGTGGAGAAGGGGAAGAGTGGTCTCATTCTTATGGGTGACCTACCTAGGGGGAAGAATGGCCTCATTATTATGGGTGATCTACCCAAGTAAAAAAAGATGGAGAATGGTCTCATTCTAATGGGTGACCTACCCAAAAACAAAATGATGGTCTCATTGTGATGGGTGACCTACCCAAGTGGAAAAGGAAAGAGTGGTCTCATTCTTATGGGTGACCTACCTAGGGGGAAGAATGACCTCATTATTATGGGTGACCTACCCAAGTAAAAAAAGATGGAGAATGGTCTCATTCTAATGGGTGACCTACCCAGAAAAAAATGATGGTCTCATTATGATGGGTGACCTACCCAGGGGGAAGAATGGCCTCATTATTATGGGTGACCTACCCAAGTAAAAAAAGATGGAGAATGGTCTCATTCTAATGGGTGACCTACCCAGAAACAAAATGATGGTCTCATTGTGATGGGTGACCTACCCAAGTGGAAAAGGAAAGAGAGGTCTCATTCTTATGGGTGACCTACCCAGGGGGGAGAATGGCCTCATTATTATGGGTGACCTACCCAAGTGGAAAAGGAAAGAGTGGTCTCATTCTTATGGGTGACCTACCTAGGGGGAAGAATGACCTCATTATTATGGGTGACCTACCCAAGTAAAAAAAGATGGAGAATGGTCTCATTCTAATGGGTGACCTACCCAGAAAAAAATGATGGTCTCATTATGATGGGTGACCTACCCAAGTGGAAAAGGAAAGAGTGGTCTCATTCTTATGGGTGACCTACCCAGGGGGAAGAATGGCCTCATTATTATGGGTGACCTACCCAAGTAAAAAAAGATGGAGAATGGTCTCATTCTAATGGGTGACCTACCCAGAAACAAAATGATGGTCTCATTGTGATGGGTGACCTACCCAAGTGGAAAAGGAAAGAGTGGTCTCATTCTTATGGGTGACCTACCCAGGGGGGAGAATGGCCTCATTATTATGGGTGACCTACCCAGAAAAAAATGATGGTCTCATTATGATGGGTGACCTACCCAAGTGGAAAAGGAAAGAGTGGTCTCATTCTTATGGGTGACCTACCCAGGGGGAAGAATGGCCTCATTATTATGGTGACCTACCCAAGTAAAAAAAAAATGGAGAATGGTCTCATTCTAATGGGTGACCTACCCAGAAAAAAATGATGGTCTCATTGTGATGGGTGACCTACCCAAGTGGAAAAGGAAAGAGTGGTCTCATTCTTATGGGTGACCTACCCAGGGGGAAGAATGACCTCATTATTATGGGTGACCTACCCAAGTAAAAAAAAGATGGAGAATGGTCTCATTCTAATGGGTGACCTACCCAGAAAAAAATGATGGTCTCATTATGATGGGTGACCTACCCAAGTGGAAAAGGAAAGAGTGGTCTCATTCTTATGGGTGACCTACCCAGGGGGAAAGAGCGGTCTCATTGTAATGGGTGACCTACCCAAGATAAAGAAAAGAACGGTCTCATTGTAATGAGTGACCTACCCAGGTGGAATGAGGTAGGGTTAGAAAACGCACTACCTAAGAAGTGAGGGCTCAAAGGCACGCTCAAAATGAGGTAGGGTTAGAAAACACACTACCTGAGAAATGGTGATGAAACACCGATCTGACATATGTTGAAAGCAATGCATTATGGTCAATATGCATGTATGTTTTTGTTACCTATCTTGGAAACATAGGTCCCCCTTTCATCGTAAACTTCTTCGAGCTCTTGTTTCAACCTCTTCTCATGAACCGAAATATACCATATCCTCTTAATGAAGAGATCTCTGGTTTCTTATGGGGCCCTTTCTTGCTTCATTGAGTATTGTGCTTTATTATTATTTTAAAAGGAAAAACTCAAAAGATTTGGTTTTGTTCATGAAAACTGAAACTTTCAATGCAATTAGCAATTCTCATAAAAGATGCTTTTTTTAGAAGTTTTTTATTACGATACCCCTTTGGGCTTTGTTTCACTATGGACCCCTATGTGCACTTCGTGCACTTCTTGCCCCCTAGTGTGGCGTGCAAAAATATGTCAAGTTTAGATTTGATTTGGTTCTCCAATTGATGGAGTCAACTCCTTGGTTATGCGTAAAAAAAAGGTTCTTTTAAGTAAAAGCATTTCAAATGCTATGAGATCATATGTTTTATATATATATACGTAAAAAAAGAAAGCTCTTTACAAAGAGAATTCATGGCCGGACTTTATTTTATTGACTGGGAAATTACAAAATACATCAAGCGTAGTATTTCCTTACAGAGTTAGAATTCACGGGCCTAACTAGATCTCCTCCATCCATTCTAGACAGTAACAAAGCTCCTCCTGAGAATGCTTTCTTCACCACGTAAGGCCCCTCATAGTTAGGCGCCCATTTACTCTGATCTTCTCCAGGTAAAGGTAATATTTTCTTTAGTACAAGATCTCCTTCGTGGAATCCTCGAGGTCGAACCTTCTTGTCATATGATTTAGCCATCCTTCTTTGGTAGAGTTGATGATGATAGATTGCGGCTATCCTCTTTTCACTGATCAGATTCAACTGTTCATATTTAACCTTTTCCCATTCTACCTCTTCTAGCTCAAAGTCTATCAATACTCTTAATGAGGGGATTTCAATTTCTAAAGGTATCACCGCCTCCATTTCATATACCAACGTATACAGGGTGACTCTTATTGAGGTTTGGATTGCAGTGTGGTACGCGTGAAGGGCAAACGACAACATCTCATGCCAATCCTTATAGGTGACTACCATCTTCTGAATAATCTTTTTGACATTCTTGTTAGCAGCTTCTACCGCACCATTCATATTTGGTCTATACGGCGAAGAGTTGGAATGCTTGATTTTCCATTTAGCGCAAAGTTCTATTATCATCTTGCCATTGAAATTCTGGGCATTATCAATGATAATCTTTCCTGGTGGACCATATCGACAAATCAAATCTCTCAATAAATTTCTTCACTACTTTTTGCGTCACATGAGCAAATGACCCGGCTTCTACCCATTTTGTAAAGTAGTTGATAACCACGAGAATAAACCTATGACCATTGCTGGCTTTTGGGTTTACAGGTCCAATCACATCAATTTCCCACATCGCGAAGGGCTATGGAGATGTCAAGTTAAATAGAGGAGCTGGAGGGGTGTTGATTTTGTCACTGTATACTTGGCACTTATGACATTTTCGGACATAGTCGATGCAATCCTTTTCTAATGTCATCCAGAAGTAACCGGCTCTTTGTATCTTCCTAGCCATCACGTGTCCATTAGCATGGGTTGAGCAAATCCCTTCATGAACTTCTCGTAACGCGCTTTTTGCCTCAAATTCATCCAAACATCTCAATAAAGTCCCGTCGGATGATTTCTTATACAAAATCTCCCCATCAAGATAAAAATCCAATGCCAACCTCCTCAAGGTCTTCTTGTCGATTTTGGATGCCCCCATGGGAAATGCCTGGTTTTGGATGAAATTCTTGACATCATAGTACCAAGGGTTTCCATCCACTTCTCTTTCGACTAAGCAGCAATGAGCTGGGTTATTTCTGATATTGATATGTACCGGTTGTACCTTGTGCCCAAAGTCTATCTTGGCCATAGATGCTAATGTCGCCTAAGCATATGCAAACTGGTTCCTTCCCTTCCCAGATGGGTGAACTTTATTTCCTCAAATTCTCTAGCCAGCTTAGACATGTATTCTTGGTAAGGCCTTAACCTCTCTTCCTTGGTTTGCCATTCTCCTTTTACTTGGCAAATGATCAACATTGAGTCTCCATACACATCTATCTTTTTATGTTCATCTCTAATGCAGCCTCTAAACCAAGAATGTAAGCTTCATACTCAGCCGTGTTGTTGGTGCACCCGAACTGCAGCTTAATTGAAATCGGATACTGCTTCTTATCAGGGGAGATTATCACTGCACCCGCTTCGTTACCACATACATTTACAGCACCATCAAAGTACATAACCCACTAATCTGATTTCTCTTCCTCGATTGCAAGCACATCTTCATCGGGAAAGTCAAAGTCTAATGACTCATAATCTTCCATAGCATGGTCAGCCAGGTGATCGGCAATAACACTCCCTTTCACGGCTTTCCTTGTCATATATATTATGTCATACTCAGCCAATAGAACTCGCCATCTTGCAATTCGGCTAGATAAATAGGGCTTTTCACAAATGTACCTCAACGGGTCTAATTTGGAAATTAACCGCGTAGTGTGATACAACATATACTGACGTAATCTCTTTGCAGCCCATGTCAGTGCGTAACACAGCTTCTCGATCACAGTATACCTAGACTCACATTCCGTGAACTTCTTGCTTAAGTAATAAATGGCCCTTTCCTTCCTTCCGGTTTCATCGTGTTGCCCAAGCACACATCCCATTGCTGTTTCTGTTACTGTTAGGTACAATATCAATGGCCTTTCTGGTACAGGAGGAACAAGCAGGGGTGGATTCAACAAGTACTGCTTGATTTTCTCAATAGCCTTTTCGCACTCTTTATTCCAAATTCCAGGGTTCTTCTTCCTTAACAAACGAAAGATCGGGTCACAAGTCGTGGTTAATTGGGATATAAACCGAGCAATGTAATTCAACCTTCCTAAGAAACCTCTCACATCTTTCTCAGTCTTGGGAGGTGGCATAGATTGAATAGCTTTTACTTAACCGGGGTCCACTTCTATCCTTTTATCACTCATCATAAATCCCAACAACTTCCCAGATTTCAACCCGAATGAACACTTTGTGGTTAAGCCTCAACTTATACTTCTTTCAAGATAATTCCTTCAATATTTGGACATGATTCTCTCTTTCTCTAGGTTTAGCAATCATGTCATCCATATCTTCAATTTTTCTCTTTTTTTTTTCATTGCCCGAATCTATGGTTTCAAGCTCCTCTCTGGCGGGTTTCCGAGCTTGTTCACGTTGTCCTATTTTCATCTACATCTTCCTCTTCTATAGCTACTATGTATTCTTAAGTTTGGCCATTCATTCTCAGTGTAAAGTGTAGATGTTTGTTTTGAAAGATCCGATTTGAAAATGGAAAGTGATGTGTAAAAACATCAAGATGAACTTTTGAAAATGCATGATCTCATTAAAGGAAAAATTGTCTCAAAACATTTGCTTGAGCAAACTGATTAGGTGCGCAACATTATTCCAAACTCCTTCAAGCTTTCTCTGGTACTGAGCTTTTGGGTGTAACCTTTCTTCATTTTCCAACCTTTTCTCTAATCGAGTGTTGTGGATTCTAGAAGGGGGACCTATGTTTCTCAGTCTGCATATGCGTGTATAGATGTATAAGAAAATGCATGATATAATGCATGATTGTCATAAGAATGCTTTGTATATTGGTTATGGATGCAGCCTTCTTGTGAACAAATAACAGCCACCACCTTATAAACATAGGCTCTCTTGTCACATTGCTAGGAGTACTGCCTTTCAAGTCATTTGCTTGAATCATGTTCACCAAGAGACAGATTTTGCATAAGAAGATGGGTCAACGCCCTTTTCCATTAATGCTTGATAAGTTTATTTCCTTTCCTCCTCAAACTCTCTAGCCAAAGGTAAAAAAGGCAACGCCGTGATTCTCAATCTTCCCTAGAAAGGCATCGGTTTTAGCTAGGCTTCGGCGATAGCGAATGATGTCCCCTCCCACTTTTCACACATTGATTCTAATAATCCGAGCATGTGCAGCAGCTTCTCCATTTGCTCATCTGTTTTGGTCATCTTTTCTATGAGCAACATATTGGTTCTGTTCAAAGCAACATTGTTAGCGTCGATTTAATGCTTGTATTTTTCCATTGCTGCTAGCTTATTGTCCAAATACTTTTTATCCTTTTTGCGCTTCTTGTCAAGTTTTTATCCTCACAACTTTTTATCTCATTCTTCTTAACCGCTAACTCCGCTTTAATAGCCTTAAAACCTTTCATTTTACTCTCTTCCTTTACAATCTCCATCAAACGGTTTTCCAACTCTATATATTTCTTGTTCAAATCCTCATACTTCCCAATCCTATCCATCAGTTCGAATTGAACTTGTGCAAATTTTTCTTGGGTATATTTTGTGCTTCCTTGGCAATCTTTAAAGTCAACCTTTATTGCTTCAAGTTCAAAGCAACTTTGCATCCAATCCAAACTCATCCCTTCTAGCTCCTTCTCACTTCTGTCCTAGCAATCTTCTCTTCGCTTAGCTTTAACTCAAGCTTTGTTATTCTCGCGTCTCTAGATTGTGTTTGTTCATCTAGAAATTCTCTTCTTTTATCTTCTTCCAGCAATCATTTCTTCCAACATTGCCTTGTCTTCTCAACTCCTCTTCATTATTGTCCCTTTTTCTCTTGATAGGCTCTTCTATAATTTGGGGAGATTTGACTCCTACACAAGGCATGGCTGAAGCAGCTAAGTCTCTCGATCTTGCATATCCTTCACTTGCACTTGGATCCTTTAAAACTTCTATCTCAACCAAAACCAGATGCTTCCAATCTTGTGTGATGATCTCCACAACTTCTTATGCGATGGGATCTTTGAACAAAACAAAGAATTAAGCAATTCCCATAGTCTTTGGAACAAACTGTATGCCCCCAAGTTGCCTTACCACAAGGGTAGGAGCATAACTTACATAACCTGTGATCCCTACCAAAGGTGCCCAACATTTCTGTCCACAACTCATGAGGACTTTCACTGTCGTTACCCACGGGGCTCTCCACTTGAAATCACTATTAGGCAAACCTTCTAATTTGTCAATCCAACCCTGGTTGTCTAGATCTTCCCATTCTTCTTCTTTTACCAACTCCAGGGGTCTTTGGGTGAACCACAAAAAATTATTGAAGATAGGCTTTTTTGTTTCGATGTGGCTAACCATCTAGATATACAACAACTGCGTGCAGCATTTCAGGTTTAAAACTTCTACACTTGCAATTTCCATCAAACGTCCGTATCTACTAAAAAATGCATCCTTATCCACATTCTGAAAGTGAGTCGTTAACTTGTTCACCTCATTCATAATGCAATTCAGGTTCTTGATTGGTGACAGTTTCTTAGCATTGCTTCTAAGGCAGTCTCCTTCAGTCAATTATGACATTTCAGAACTTTTTTTATATTCTATGATGGAAAATTTAGCAATGGTGGCCATTTTGTTCACAAATTCTGTGGTTCAAAATGCCTTGGGGTTTTGATGCAAAAGATATTATGGAGCATACAACCTTAAGGATAGGTTCTAGTTCCTTTACGTGAGACATAGGGTAGGTTTACTACTTGGTCTCTAAAAAAGGGTCTCTTGCTGTCCCAGTGATCGCCCTCGTAAAGGCAATATGGGGGTTCAGCAGATAGTGGGATGGCACATGTACCAATCACTGTCAGTCTAAACACTCAGCAAAGAGTTGAGGTTTACACAAACTTAAACCTTGACTCAAGTCATAAGGCAAGCTGCTAGTCCCCCACCTAACTTAAAGTTTAATGTGTGTGCTCTCGACAAGATAGTAATAATACAAGTGATGCATGATAGGGTGCAATAAAATCTATATCCATATCTGATATACCATGCATGATAGGATGTAAAGATGCATGCTAAAGCTTTTAAACAAAGTATCATTCATAGTAAAAAAAACAAAAACACATGGCATAACAAAAAAAAAAAGAATTACCAAGCTTAGTCCAAGGGTCCCCAGTGGAGTCGCCATCCTGTCGCACCCTCCCGAGAGCTCGACGTCTCGGCGACCCATCCTTCGTTTGCGGGGATTGATTGTTGGGGTCTTTCTGTTGTGAAAAAGGGAGTCGCCACCTAGTATTAAGGTCACTAGGAAACCTAACTGGTCTTTCAGAGATTCTAAGGCAAGGGACTGGTTGCGTAAAGGGAAGGTTTTAGCACCCCTAGTACGCCCTACCTAAGGAAAGCTGCTTGGTGTTTGATTTGCCTTATAACTGCCATGGTGTTGATGTTCTCTAATCCCATCAGTTTCCTAGGATAAAGTCTGCTCTGATGAACGAAATCTAGGGTGCTTTAAACCTATTTTTATCTTAGTGTTTTATACTCTCTCACGGCTCGCAAACCGTGGAGTAAAAAAATTTGAAATGTCCTCGATTATAATCAAGGCTTCTTTCAAGGATGTGTGCGGATTTATTATTCCTAGAAAATTATTTTGGATATTTACCACTACGGGTTTCTTTATCCAAATATTAACAGTGAATAATAACAAATTATCCCCAATAATATTTTGGATATTCGTCCTTTAAGGATTTCTTTATCCAAACATTAGCGGTGAATAATAGATGAATTCCCCCAAAATAAGATTTTTATATTTTTTGGAATATTGGCCAATACCCTTTGGAGTTTTACAAACATGTTGTAAAATCCAGAAAATGCAAGAAAAATGATTTTTGTTGTGTTTAAAAAATCCATGCGAAAACACATTTTCAAAACTTCAAATATTTGTTTTTTATATAAAAAAAACGTAAAAACAATGTTAGGGTATTGGCCGTATGCATGAAAACAAAACATTTTTTTTAAATAAACATTTTTTTTGGTTGACGAAAACCGGGTATTTTAATACCGGATTTGTATCTTTACAGTATAAAAATACAAACTGATATTGACCAAAATACAGTAATAAAATTACAGAAAAATCACAAATTCTTTGAAATAATTTTTGAAGAATTTTTATTTTTTTATTATTATTGTTTTTTTGGGCTGGACCCAGCTGGGCCCACGTGGCTGGGCTGAACCCAGCAGGCCTCACGTGAACAGTGAAATAACATTTCACTGAATTATTTTTGAAGTGAACAGTGAAATAGCATTTCACTGTTCAAGTGAATTATATTTCACTTGAACAGTGAAATGCAAGGAAATGTACAGCGACGAAGGGGGCAAACCTGGTGGCGGTGGAGAGGAAGTGCTCTGTTCCTGGTAGTGTTGGTGTCGCGGTGGCTGGCTGTGACGGTGGTCGGTGGCTGAGGATGACGGTGTGCTTCCGGTGATTGTAGCGGTGGAGGCCGGCGTTGGAAGTAAAGGAAGAAATCTGCAGAAATTGGGCGAAAATGCTGGCTTTTTGGCTGACTTTGGACCCGATTTCCCCCTCTTCCAGGTCTTCAACAGAGATTCTATTTATAGGCGGTGTAAGAGGGCCATATTGTCTATATTGGGGAAAATGTTCAGCCCTTGATTCGACTCGAGGAATCCAAACCGTTGGTTCAAAGTGTGCACCTCGAGCTGCCAAATTTGGCAGCTCAAGGCTGTGAACTGCCCGAGGTGGCCACTTAGAGCCACTCAACGGAGCCGTTTCTAAATTTTTCGACCCGACCGGACCATTCTCTGGGATAAAGGGGTTTCAGGTGGACATGTTGGTGCATGGTTTGTCGGATTGGAAGGCCAGACGAGCCGGAAAATGCGCCTGGAAAGCAGCCACTCGGGCAGCTTTTCGAGGAAGAAAGTGAACAGTAACAGGCGACGTGTCACCTGGTTTCCCTGCGCCGTTTTCAAATCAGTCCTCCAGTTTTCAATTTCTTCAATTTGGCCCCGGATCAAATCCAATACAGCCCCTCTGATTTACGCGCCTTTTCCAAATTGGTCCCTGGTTTCGGATTTTCTCAATTAAGTCCCTAATTGGCCATTAAACTTCAATATTTATGCAATTAAGCCCCTGATTGGACCTAATAAATTCCTAAAAATTATAATTTGGCCCCAGAACTTTACTTTCTTCTAATTAAAGCCCAAATTGACTTAAAAATCAATTTTTCTTGCAATCAAATCCTCTATAAATTGAAAAATAAAAATCCAATTAAGTCCATAAACATCCAAATTTGGGCTTTTCTCCTCAAAATTCAAATTTTCCTTCTCAACAGGGCTCGTATCCTTCAAGAATATACTGTCAAAAATCAAATCTTTGTATTTTTAACCTCCTTGACCAATTTTCCAACCATTTTCTGAGCGCTTCTACCTCCTGTTATTTTTCTAACCTCCTTTGGCTTTTTATTTTTATTTTTTGTGGGGACCCAAAAATGGGTTACAACAATGTCCATGACCATTTGACGGAGTTGTTCATAATTCGCCGAGAGTCGCTCGTATTTTTCGGTGAAATGAGTCGTGTGTTGCTGCAAGGCCACGAACTCCTTATATTGGGTGCTCGATACTGATTGGACGCTCCCAACGGTTGAGACACTACGGGTCGCCTGCAAGTTCTCGGCCATAGTATTGGAGAGACCATACACTCAATTTTTATCGGGTCCACCAAATGATCCTACCTCCATCCATAAATCCGGATGGGTCGAAGGATCGTCCCCATATCTCTCCCTCAACCAGTTATTATTGGTCTCTTGAAAATGAAAAAAGAAATCATCATATTCAATTCAAGAAAAATAATAACTTACAAAATAAAATGGTTGAACCAAGGTTGTCAATTTCGTTTCGGTAGGTGTTTCGTTTTTTCAATTGAAATGGAATGTTTCGGATTCAGAGCATTTTGGCGTGCTGTTTCGGGATTGTACTGTTCATATATATAATTCAACAAACATAATTCAAATTCAAGATAAATTAATTAAAAATTATGCAATACAAACACAATGTCAAACAAATATAATTTTAAAATTTAAAATATTCCTAAATAGTCAAGATTAAATAGAACTTCAACTTAAAATAATTCAGCTTAAATAAAATACCAAAATATTATGAAAGTAAAATATTTTAACACAAAAGAAATATAAATCAAACCCGAACTTTTCACTTCTGAAAGATAAAGGGAAGCCACACGAGCCATTCACATCAAAACGCTACGGCAATTCATTATTGAACAAAGGTAGAGGGAGTTGGAATCTGAGTATCACATTTAGGTTAATACACGAACACCACCCAATTAGTATTTTTTTAACCCTTAATTAAACTATAAGTTTTGTTTGTCACCCCTTTAAATTCCCTTCAGTTTACTCATTCAATATCACGAGGAGGTTTATTAGGAGAATGATTTTATATGATTTTAAGGATAATAAGAATTATTCCAGTGCTTTTTATATTATAATTGTATTGCATAATATATTTTTATTGTGATATTAATGGAGAATGATTTTTTGATCTCTTAACATTTTATAAAAAAGATGTGCAACTCATGTTTTATTCAACCAAAGAAATGAAAGGAAAGTAATAGATATTGGTGTCAATGAAGGTTTATTAGGAGATGAGAGTTCAATGAATATGAATTTTCCCTTTTACCATGCCAAAAAAATAGATTAAGGTCCATAAATTTATTATTATTGTTGTTTTTTTATTTTTTATTTTTAGATTGATTAAAGATTATTTTGTAGTTGAAAATGGAGTTATTAATATTTATATGGTATTTTTACGATTTGTTTTGGTTAAAATAAGTTGCAGTTTGAGTTTGATTCAATGGCTTTTCAAGCCCGAAACGAAACATGTGAAATAAAACTAGAACATTCCGGTCGAAATTGATCCGGAAAATCCGGAACAGACCGAGATTTAAAATGAGATGAAAATTGTTTCGTTTTGTTCCGTTTTTTGAATTGGTACAAAATGTTTCAGTCATTCCGGACGAAACAGAACGGAATTGACAACCTTAAGTTGAACGAACATACCACGAAGTGTTGAGCGTGGTTGTCAACGAACCGTTGCACCTCGTTTTGGTGGTTTTCACTCCGCACGTGCGTCTCTACAAATAGCTCCATTGGGCTCGGCTCACGTCCAAGAGACGTAGCCCGTAAGAAAAAAAATTAATTAAGTAACAACAAATTAAAAAACGATATATTTCATTTAAATTAATCTTACTATCCATTTTGCATGTGCAGCAAACAAAACGGAGCCGCCGGTTTGCGTGGTCACCAAACCATGAATTTGCCACTATATAGTCCATTTCTTATTCCCATTATCTTATATATTAATTTCCTTGTTTTACAATAATACATTGACATTATTACAGAACAACATTTACTAGCATCATTTTTCTTTTAGTTAAATTATTATTTATTTTATTTGACTCATTCCCAATCTTATAACTTAGTCAAATCTTTAATTTTATTTAATATGCTAATATTTTCCACATTGCATTGCATATACAACTTTTCAAAACTCACAACTTACCACTTAATTTCCATAACTACCTTGAAATTTCTAAACACACAAAGTCAACACAATCTATTATAATGAGTATTCATGAATTTTATTTTTATCAATATCAATTTTATTTTTTATTCTTTTAATTTCATTTTTACAATAATTAGAAATTAAATTATACAAGGGATAATTACATTAACAGTGCACCAATTTTACTCCTTTTTATCAATCAAATGCATGAATTTTATTTTATTTTTGTTTAAATACACCAACTCAATTAAGAATTCTAATCAAATGCACTTAATTTTACTCCTTTTTATCAATCAAATGCACTTAATTTCATCCAAACTCTGTTTACGTGTACGTTGGCATTTATTAAAAAAAATTGCAACATTGATGTACCAACTTTCAGTTTTCATCAGTAAATAAACTTTTTTTTTCATTTTAGTACACCATTTTTCAAAAATCTCATACAAAAACAAGCTGATTCCTTCTTTAAATTTAAATGTTATTAAAAATATTCAAAATATCCATCCCCATAAATCGGGAGTAAAAACCACTGGCCAGGAAAGGTGCCTTGGGCTCTGAATTCTCACAACCACGGAGATAGCTTTCAGAGACCGTTTACATATATAGAATTATAAATCCATAAGCATACCAAGATGGATGGTAAGCAATAAAACGTTGTGTAGGCGTCTAAATCTTGATTACAAATGAAGCTCCAAGCATGTCTTTGGCTTTATTCAAATTAAAGACGAGGTTTCACTGAGGTTTAAACTTATGGACTCGGGATTGATGGGGTAGAGATCATGGGCAGATGTAGAGGAATTTCCAATACACGATTTATCAGATCGAGGAAAGAGGTCTTGTGTGCTGTTTAAACTCTGGTCCATGACCTCCTGATAGTGGCCTTTGAGATGTTTGGAGTGTAAATCATCACCATAAATGCTAGGATCTGAGATCATCTCCTGGATGCTGGTCTGTCCTTCAAGCATGCTCACCACTTCTGACATTGCAGGCCTTAGAGATGGAGATGCATTGGTGCATAAGAGAGCCGCTTTGATCATCCTCTCAGCCTCTTCCTTGTTGAATTCAGACTGCAGCTTTGGGTCCACTATCTCCATTAAATTTTCCTTTTTTTGCAATACATGGGCCTGTGACGACAATTTCAAAGACAAATAAGAAGGAAGCTAAGATATTTGACCAAATGTACCATGTTTTTCATTGAGAACCGATGCCTCATGCGTCATTAATTCAGGATAGCAACAGAAACAGACTGACGATGATTTACCCAGTCAAGAAGACAAACATTTTCGTTCTCTGGCCTGTAACTTGAGTTGCTCTTTCCACTGACAATTTCTAAGGCGACAACCCCAAAACTATAAACATCTGCTTTATCTGTTAGATAGCCCCACAGTGCATATTCTGGAGCCATATATCCTCTGAAATATATATATTTAAAAAAAAAAATGCACAATTAGTGCCCTTCAGAGACTTGAGGAGTATTACTATCAATAAACTTCAGGAATTAAATTAGTCTCAATACAACTTACATAGTTCCAGCAACTCGAGTGCTAATATGAGTGTTCTCCTCTTCATTGAGCTTAGCTAGACCGAAGTCTGATATCTTGGCATTTAGATCTTTGTCCAGTAATACATTTGTACCTTTGATGTCCCTGTGAACGATCCTGATTGCAGATCCTTCATGGAGAAATGCTAAACCTCTGGCTATTCCAACACATATCTTATACCTTGTAGGCCAATCCAACGTCAGAAAACTTGTTTCGGAACCTGCTCCTAATAGGATTGTTAATAAGATCATTTCATGTTTGCTAGTTGATGCAGTGTTATAAACAATATATTTTACTGGAAATTTATCAACAAATGCTACTATGGTTACCAAAAAGTGCACGAGAGAGGGAGTTGTTTTCCATGTACTCGTACACCAGAAGCAACTGGTCTCCTTCAATACAGCATCCATAAAGCCTTACAAGGTTGGGATGCTGTAAACAAGATATCATGCCTATTTCGTTCACAAATTCACGGTTTCCTTGCCTGGATTTTGGAGATAGCTGCTTAACAGCAATAATAGTACCATCTGCTAATTCACCCTGCATTGGAAGTCAATCACGCATCTAAATGCTATAGTGTTTTTGGGGCGGATTCACCCATGCACGATTCCAATAATAAAATTGTGATAATATGAAAAATTCATTAGATGACAAACCTTGTATACGGATCCAAAACCACCCTCTCCAATTTTGTTTTCTGAATTGAAATTGTCAGTGGCCGCTTTTAGCTGCCTCAAGGTGACGGAACCAGTTTTCAAATCTAGCCCTTTAAGCTCTGCACGCAGCAGTTGGTATGGGAGGATGACAGTGATCAGGAGACATATCGTGAAATAATAGAAATGCTTGAACATCATATATCCATGCACTACGCGCATTCTCTAGAGTGATTCGCCATTATTTAGAAAATTAAGAGAAGACTCAGTTTGCGGTACAATACCTCGTTCTCTTGTGTATTTGTCTCCATAGCAGAGCTTCCAATAAATGACACCCATTACCAAGAGAATAAGGAATGCTGCTGAAGTGACAACTCCGATCACAATAGGTTTCTTACTTGCTTCCTCAGGTTCTGATATTAAATAAAATTGCAAACGCAAAGAAGGCTCAACATCCCATCAAATGGATAATAAACATTAACGCTGTAAAGACACACGACCACTATAGCACAGTTCAATTCTCACCTTCACAATAAGTTCTGTAACCTGAAAAACCACAGATCACGGAAAGATTCTTAGATGGGATAATGAAGTGAGTGGAAGAAGCTTACAGTTACAGTGACAACAAAAATCAGGCTAATCACTTATGCAGATTGGTTTATGAGAAACATTAAATGTGTTTAATCTTATCAGTTAGGGGAGGGACAAAAAAACCCCAGAAAGCTCAGAAAATTGAAATAGAAATGAATTCAATGGTGTCCTTCTATTGTATAAATTAAACTCCTTGAAGTCTGTAAGTTTCAAATGAGAGGCAGAAAAAGTACATGTAATATACCTGAACATACGGATATAGCAGAAATTATAGGACCATAATTTCCTCTTATTGGAATGACAGTAGTGCCTTTTCCAGCCCAGTATAATCGGATCTCCAGGGTACGGTCTGTCACGGTCGTGTTGAATGCTCTTATGAAACTTCTGTTCGATCCCTGGGCTTCCTTTGTAAAGTTAAAATCCTTTTGCACTTGTATTCCCTGGAACATAGTTTCCTATTCAAAAGGTTTCTTTTGAAAAAAAAAAAAGGACATCCACAATCTCTTCGGAAGGAAAAGATAATTAATTACCTGAATGTAAATATCAAAAACGCGCCTTGCAACTTTGTTGTACAGTTTTTCATCTGTGAATTCTATCTCAGCAAAGTGGAGTCTGACAGTGTAATTCCCATTTTCTAGACAATATCCATAATAAGTGATAGACAGGGGAGTTTTACGTGCTGTTGCATACAATCCAAAGTCAACCAGAGAAATATTAGGACTTGGTTGAAGCGTATATCTGTCACTATTGAAGTCGTTATCATCCATGAAATCTCCTGTGCTGCTGAATCCCCAGTTTGATCTTGATCTATAATAATTCTTTGCAGCAGCATTAGTTCCACTATCTTGATCACCTTCATACAAGATTTTCCCATTCTTTACATCTTGTCCACCACAGTTTATATGGAATGAACGATAATCTGCAGCACATAAAACTAGTATACCATTAGACATGTTTCAATTTTCCGTTTTGTCATACTTATAGAAGCATATCAATGGGGAATGAGTTTACTTTACTACAAAGCTTCAAAACTATGATTAGTCACTGGTCAACACTTCATCAAGTGGCTTGCCATTGTCAGATTAGTTCAACTCAATGAATTCCTTCTGTCAACTTTTGGTTTCTGACGGTGAAACCAGTGGTCAAGTTCTACTTCAAACCACGTTTTGATGTATAAATTTTCCAACAAAGTGACCATGAATTGACCTTATTAGTTTTTCGAGATAGAATCTAATTAAAAAGCTAACAATCATCAATGTCATTCAAACATTGAAGTACACAAATAAATATGGTACATCGATAAACTTTAATGGCACACTCGGATTTTATGAAGTGCGCAAGTTCTTATTATGAAAAAAAAAACATACATTTTGGGCACCGAGATATCTCTGAGCATGGAAGAAGATCGCTTCTGTATATCATGGAAATTATAGTATGTTAGAATAATAAATGGTTTGGTAGATTGAATTCTAAGAATCTGGTATCAGAAAAAAGCCTCGGAATCAGAATCAAAACATGCTTAAAAAAATTGTATCTCTCAAGGAAAATATTAAAGATGTGTTTGCTCTTTTAAAAAATGATAAGCATTATACTTTGAGCATAAATTAATTCTGGATATCTATCTATTCTGCTTAGGTAGGATTTATAGATGTAGTATAGTTTATCCGAAGTAATTGTATCTGTCTCTGCAACTCTGTACTAGTGAGGATTCGTAGACACAATCAAAATTTGCTATGCATTTTGGGTTCTCTACTATCCTTTTGTAGCCCATCCATGACTCTATTGCTAAATTTCATCTCCAGAAATATAAATACGAAAAACATTGCAGTCCACAGAGTATAAAAGAAGAGCCTTACAAGTTATTATAGCTGGACGAGCTTCGAAACCAGTTTATATTATTCCTGATTTATAAACTCAAATCATTCAGTTTCAAAATCACCAAGAATATCCCATTTCAAATATTTATGAACATCCTTACTTGTTAGTACTGCTGCTGCATCTTGGTGGCCGTGAAAAGTTATTGTACGAAACATCACTGGAAAAGATCAAGAAAATCATAAATCTAAATACAAACTTCTGAGAAAATCAAGAAAAGATCAAGAAAATCTAAATCTAAATCATAAATCTAAAATCAAGTTAATGAGTATCAATCATAGTTTATCAGTTTTATTGTTAAATTAATTTTTTTGAGAAAATTGGTTTTTTTTATGGAATTGATGATAATTAAATTGAATTAATTTAGATTCAATAAGTTGGAGCAACCGATATACCTAATAAGAATCAGGTTTAAAATATCCCCATGACTACGGCCCGATATATGAGGGCAGGCTATATATAATGTCTCTATCATAGGCATCCTACGATCTAGCTCGAGCCAGTCATTAGCAGTCAATTAGGAGTTGGTTTAAGAACAAATTATTGTCGTGATGGCTAATCTGAAGGCCCAAATAGAGGCGCAATATGATGGATGAAGTAAGAAGCAATATGAGAAGATGATGACATACATGTGGACTCATTATCCTCCTCCTTATAAGAGCATATCCAAGGAAAGAAACTATTTAGAAGAGCCAAATTGATAATATAATTTTTTAAATTGTGTAAATATAATATTTTTTTATATATATGCTCTCCAATGAAAAAAAAAACCAATTATATTTTAATATATTTGATATTGATATAACTATTTATTAATTGTAACTAACTAATACAACTACACTCAAAACCCCTCTTTTGCATAAAAATATATTAAATAAACTTTTGGGTCTTTTGATCAGTATGTAGGAATAGCTCTCCAATATAGAAATGCTATTTTGTCTCTCAAATATAGCTCTCCCCTTGGATCTATAATTAAATTAATAATATAAAGTTTGTTCTTCAATTAATTTTTTATTAATGTTATTCAATGTCAAATTATTTGATCCAAATAAGCATGTATTTTAAAAAGGAAATTACTAAAATACTGATGAAGATAAAATTTTTGTTAGTGATTCTATTGGTAATGTAAACCATTTTCCTATGAGAATTACATAGAATTGTGAATTGTATTGATATACACTGATATAATTTTAATGTTGGTGATACACGATCCATTGCTGACAGTATTCCATTGTTGATTTGTTGGTAATACTTACCAATGGATTTATTGATAGAAAAATGGTTGTAAAATATTTTTTTTTTACCCAAATATTCTATCAGTGTTTTTGTTAGTAAGTAACTTCACTAGCAAAATTATCGATGGACCTGATATCATCAACAAGAAGCTCATTGACGACAGGTTTTCATCAGTGAATCTATCGGTGATTTATATACCAACAAAAATATAGCTTAATTGCTGACGAAATATTTCATCAATAAAAATCTATTTTATGGTCATGATCAAAACCAAGATAAGTTGGGATTGCAAAGGATGCTAAACTAACCCAAGCAAAAGGTATTAATGGTGTCTCATTGACAAGTTAAAGTAGAGTATAAAAATAACATGGAAGTTTCTCAAAAAAAAAATTGTAAATTTTGACAATAGTAATCCTTTTGATTACTAGTTTTCTAGTATCATAAAGATAGATTTGTTCAAGGACTCTATGGATACAAAACGTGTTGATAAAGCAAGCTTGAGGTTGCAATTCATTAATTTAGAAGTCAAAGAAAAAGAAATAATTTGCTAATTAATGTTTCTTATACAAAACATAACATGAAGGGATTGGAACTAATATTTAGAATTGTTTCTTATACAATTAAAGTGAAGAAAGAAAACGAGAGAGCCTTTGTTAGACATCCATAAGATCGAGATAAGAGTTGTTTTAGCTCGATGACAAATTTCTTCCAATACAGAGAGAATGATGCAAGAACTAGAACTACAATATCTCTCATATAATTAGTGTTTTTCTTTTAATGGTTTATTATGTAATATTTATAGTGGTAGTTTGGAAGGGAAAATATTTATTTTACTTATAATTTGTCTAGTATTTATAGAGTTGCTACTACTGTGAAAAAACTTTGATATTTTAGACAATTTTATAAAGAGTTTGTTTTCTTTTCTAGCTATTCAACCTAGACAGATAGTCATTAACTGTGTTAGCTATTTGTTGTTTTTTTTCTCCCTTTATCACTTCAACATAAACATTGCAATTCCACATAATTACCAATGGTTGAAAATATCAAAATATCCACAGCAAGACAAACAACCCACGGGAAAAAAAAAATTAGAGAGTAAATGATTTTCTTATATAGATGCTACCAGGGATTGATAAAAAGCCTATATGCATTCGTAAGTATTTGTTTATTAGTAACTTAGATGTCAACATCCATCTAGAAGTATTCATATTGCTTGAAGTAGTTGTGGTCATTCGGGGCTTTGATTTATGATGTGTCGAAGAAACAAAATTTTTTTTATGAATGTAACTTTGATGTGAACTATCAATAACTTTCCATCTTATGAAATGGTTTCTGGATGGAGCATGCATGAAAAACTAGCATGTCCATTTTGTATGAAAAATAATAAGGTATTCACGTTAACAAATGACGGTAAAATATCTTTTTTTTTTTAATGTCATTAGCAGTTCTTGCTAATGGATCACAAGTTCAGAAAGAATAGAAAGGACTTCTTGTTGGCAAAGGATGATGACATTAAGTTTGATTTTCAATCAGGTAAGTAGAAGTTTTTTGGTTTTGGTCTGACCCACAATTGGGTAAAGTGAAATATTTTCTAGGAGCTTTCTTATTGAAGATCAATCTTCTCTGTCATAACCTTGATGTCATGCACATAGAAAGAAACATGTTTAAGAATATTTTCAACATGATTATGGACGTGAAGGGAAATACAAAGGACAATATCAAGACTAAAAGGGATATAGATTTGTTTTGTTATCGTAAAAATATGAAGTTGATTTATGTTGGGTCATGGGTCGCAAAGCCCAAAACCAGCTTTGTCTTAGATAAGAATGTATAGTTACTTGTCTACCAATGGCTTAAAAATCTATGTTTTCCCGATAGACATGCCTCGAGCATACCAAGCTTGGTGAATTTGGAGGATTGCATATTGTATGGAATGAAAAGTCATGACTGTCATGTGTTTATACAATATGCAAACTTGAGATGATATTCCCTCCATCGTTTTTCAACTCAATAGAGCATCTAACCTTACATTTACCGTTTGATGAAAAATTCAAAGGCCTAGTCCAATATAAATGGATGTATCTATTTGAGATGTTAGGGTTTACACATACATCATAATTAAAATTTTATTGTCTTTCTTTGCATATTTCAAAACATTCATTTAATATCATGCAGGTACTTATTCAACCTTAAGAGAAAAGTAGAAAATAAGGCACATGTTGAGGCTTTGATATGCTAGGCCTATATTCTTGAAGATATCTTAACATTTATCTCATACTATTTTTAGCCTTAATTAAGAAAAAAAAATCAATCTCATTATGAGAAATGGCGATTATGGAGAAGTGCCTTCGAATGAGAACTTGTCAATATTCTTTCATCATGGACGATCCATACCAAAAAATATTGCGAGGAAAGATATTTGTCAGAAATAGAATTCAGACAAGCACATAATTATGTGCTATTTAACTACGATGAACTGAGATAGTTTTTTCAATAAGTATACTTCTTATCATATCATTATTTTTAAACAATCTATCTCTTATAATATCATAAACTAATATATTATTGAATTCCTTGCAGGCAACAACATCAATATTTACTATCACAAAACTCATAGCTAACTAAATCATAAATCTTTCGATTACAAGACAAATAATTTTTCACATGGTTTAGAACACATGTAAGTATTATTTAATTATTCTTATCTCTCAAGATAATTAATTTCATTACACATTTCTCATTAAATATTCATGTTTGTACTTTATGTACCAGGTTTACCAATTGAGAGGGAATGCTAGTGTTACTTTGTCTTTACTAAGTTTGAGTCCTGAAAGATAGATGAAGTGCTACAACAAGAATTCCATCAATGGACATGTGTTTCATATTAAAGAATATGGGTAGGGTAGAAAGACATAACAATAGGGTTTGTGTTAAGGGATCGACTTCTAATAAGTTTAAAGTTGACTACTATGAAAAGTTGGAAGATGTCATTGAATTGCAATATCATAGCGAGTATAATATAGTATTTTTATTCAAATATTATTGTTATGACACAACTAACAGAGAAATCAGAGTAGATCTCCATCATGGTTTGGTCAAAATTAATTCAAATGCTAGACTTTAGAATGTTGACGATGTCTTTATTTTTGCCAACTAATGCCAGCAAGTTTATTACACATACACTCCTTTCTTTAGAAAGGATTGTTCAAGAGTTAAGTGGTTATTTGTAGTGAAAACCAAACCTAAGGGTCGTGTCGAGGTTATTCAGTATAGCAACGATGAATTAATTGTGGGAGAAGATGTCTTTCAACTTGGTGAGTTAATTTATCCATATCGAGTTGCTCTATCTAATGATTTAGGAAAAAATTCATATTTTTGCATCGTCGAGAATATTTTTATTGATGTTGATGCTGAAAAATTGTATGATATTTTGAGCTCTAACCGACATACACAAGTTGATGAAGATGATAGTGACAAAATCAACATACAAGATTGCGATGGAGATAAGGACGGGTTAATTGACGAAGAATAAGAGAATTCTAATTAATTTGCACAACATGAATATGTAATGCCATTAAATATAATATAATATTTATGGATGAAATTCACTTGCATGTAATGACAATGATGTTAATTTATTATTAAATGACAATGAAATATTTATTTTATTATTATGATGTGAACCAGTGTTATTGTGTTGTCTGTGCAGCTGTGCATTTAACTATTTGGAGGATGTATATATAAGGAATATGATACAATTTAGCATCAGATATTGTTTTAAACTGATGAAAATACCGACATATGATACATTACATACAGGTATCCCATTGTTTCAATGAAGACAAGTTTTCAAACATCTTGAATGGAAACCTCAAGTTGATGCATGATTTTCAAGGTTCAAGGTTAGACCATGATAGTTTGAAAGAAAGAGAGCTTCTAGGTTGAAATGACATGATAGTTTGAAAGGATTTTAGACCATCGTACATCTCAGAGGCTGTATAGGCAGAATATATTTAGCACATGACATCTACACATTTCACTCGATAATAGGATTTTTTTTACTAAATCCAGTTTTTCTATTAATTGTTTTTTATAAATATATTGAATTGACAACATTTTTTATTGCAAGCTATGGTTTTTGTAGTCGAGCCAAACCCGATGGAGTTTTTTGTTGAAACGCATGTCAAGAGTGATGACCTCAAAAAAAGATTACAGTAGTGATAGTCGAGCTCAACACTTTGTGGTATGTTGGTTTTTAATAATTTTTTTCTTAAGTTATTATGTCCTTGAATTTGATCAATTTATTTTTTCTTTCAAGGATACATATAATAGCCAGTTGAATGAGAGATACGGGGACGAGCCTTCGACCCATCCAGATATCAATCTAGATTTGTGATTAGAGGAAGAATCATTTGGTGGGCCTGATAGAAATCGAGTGTATGGACTCTCTAATACTACGATCGAGAACTTGTGGATGACCCGTAGTAGTTCAGTCGTTAGATGCTTACAATCAATTCCAAGCAATCAAACTCTAGAGTTCACAGCGATGTTAGACCAACAAGTATAAGATCGAACGACCCATCTTAATGATAAATATAAACGACTCATTGCTGGTTATGAAGAACTTTATCAATTAGTAATGGAGATGAGATCACAGATGGATGATTCATGTGCACCTCCTAATTGGCTCTATGGTTCCGGTGACGACTTGCCTCTTCCTCCTCCTCCTCCAGCACCACCTCTATTTTTGATTTATTGTATTCGAACATACAAATATTTAAATTTGTAATACATATTTGATTTTTATATTAATTTATTTGATTTTAATTATTTTTCTACTTTTGTTCAATATATTTTTTTAAAAAATATTTTTAAAATATTACTGACGGCACAACTCCATCGGTATATTCCAGAAAGTTGAAAAATAATTACTACAAATGCTACTATTATATTTTTCTACTTATGTTCAATATATTTTTTAAAAACATATATATTTTTAAAATATTATTGACGGGGTCATCGATGAAACAACTCCATCATTATATTCTAGAGAGTTGAAAAATAGTTACTTCAAATGCCATTATTACTAAAGGGGTTACCGACAAAACTAACCATCAATATATTCCAGAGAATTGGAAAAGAATAAATACAAATGTCAATGCTATTGTTAATGTATCGAAGAAATTACAAATGGTATTCTGTCGGTGATATCTTATAATTACCGATGGATATACGACGAAATAAGCGGGTAAATTTTTTTTGGCATGCTTTGTTCATCTGTAAATCCATCAGTATATTTATTACCAACGGACTCACCGATAATCCATAAATTACCGACAAGAGTTTTTTCAAAGGATCGTTTCCATCCGTGTGTCTATCGGTAGCATACGTACCGATAAACTACTAGTGTAAATACCGATATAATTTTTTATTGATAAAACTGTTAAATCTAATAGTATTCCATGTTAAAAAAATAGAATTTATCTACAAGTTATCGTTCTGAGTCTATCTACTCATTAACCTCATGTGAGTGTGAAATATTAGCATAAAATGAAGTATTATTTAGATCATGTGTAATGGTAGCAATTGAAAGTGATTTTTATTATAAATATATTAAAATTATATTTTTTTTATTTTTAAAAAATTATTTTTAACATTATCACATCAAAATAATTTAAAATTTTAAAAAAAAAATTTAAATTTTTTTTAAAATTTTTTTTTTAAAAATTTAACCGCGTCCCAATCACTGCAGTGAAGGCAGTGGAAACACACAGGTCAAAGATAATAGGACAGTGGGAAACTGGGAATGAACTTGTTCATGAATGCAGTGCTGTCAGTGGTGAGACTGCAGTGCAGAGAAGACGATAAAAGGAAGCGGTTTTTTTAAATCAAAATTAATTACTTGCAGCTTGAACTCTCAGGTTATATATTATTGTGTTTCAGCGCAGAGAGGTCAAATCTCATATTTGTATATTCAGTTTAACTGGCTACTTAATCTATATATTCTTTTTTTGTCTTCATCTGAGTTGAACTACATATGTTTCCTTTTTGTGAAAAAGATAACTTGAAATCATACGGACTACATCTTTCAATTAAGGTCATGCAGTTCAAGGAAAAAAAGGAAAAACATATCAATCAAATATTCAAATAAGTGAATCCAATGATGGGTGTAATTTAGGAACGTACAGATTTTGGCTGTTTTGGAGGAATGAGTCTTGCACTGTTCCAGTCAACTTGTTGCCACTCAAAAACCTGGTAAGAACCACACTCATACTTTCAGCATAATTTATTGAGCCATTCTTGATAAGATTTCAATAACCAAATTTCAAATTATCAGACTTTAACATTGCTCACGTAAACTGTCGTCGTATTGTAGTAGGAGGAATCTCCCCAACCAACTTGTTAAAAGTTAAGTCGCTGCAAGAAATTTCAGCAAACAAAATTTTAGGCTTCAGTCTCTGAAGAAAAGTTTACATCTTTGTAAATATAATTGCAATAAACAGAAATTCTATGTTGCTTAGCACCAGATGTACATGGAGATCATAATGGAAAAATGTGGCAGAATTGAATTTCTATGTTGCTTAGCAGCAGATGTCAGGCGATGAGTGAAGTTCACACTTACAGTGTTTTTTCCACTTTCCATGCGTCTTCTGGGATCGTTCCATTTAAATTGATGTTCCTCAGAACCCTGACAACAAGTTACAGGTTGGTTAAACAGTTTTGAACAGAACATATCCTCAACTTTACTGTGAAAAGTGATGAAGCAGTTCACATACAAGTATTTCCTTTCAATCGGCTTTTTAGGTAACTGAAACTCTGGTCCAGGCATATCAGCAATCCTCCTGCAGAACAGTAAGAGACCTTGAATACAAGTTAAATGTTCAATTCCCTTCATTTATCTCTCTCTCTCTCTCCCTCTCTCTCACACACACACAAAGAGAATTCTTCAATAATTAATACAGCAGGAGGTATGCAGCACAAGAAAGTGGTTTTACTCACAAATCAGACAAATTTTCCAAATGAAAAATTTCAAGAGGTATGGGTCCTTGCAATCCAGTCGCGTACAATTCACTTCATTAGTCACGAAAAGAACAAAAAATCTCAATAAAGTGTATCATGTTGCATTAGAATGAATTAAGATCTTGTGAAGATAAACATCTCACAGCTTTTGAAGTTGAGTCCAGCTCCCAATGAACTTGGGTACGGTGCCATTAAGATTATTATCACTTACGCGACTGCACATTGAATATGTTAAATTATCAAAAAAATAAAGAGTTTAAGGAAAATAAGTGAGGGCTTACAAATCCTTCAAGTTTTTTATCTGCGCAAGTGCCTCTGGCAAGGTCCCCACTAACTTATTGCCGGAGAGTATCCTGCAATTGTTGATTCACGGCATCAAAGCAAAGATTTCAACTAATGAAAGCGAAATCTCTGGCAAGTCTTCACAATGGAGAATTTAGTTAAATGTCTTACAGAGTTTTTAAGGTGACAAGCTTGCCAAGCTCAGGTGGGACAACACCAGAAAACTGATTTGATTCAAGGCTCCTATATTTTATAATTGCATTTGATAAAGTGAAATAACCATTGGAGAACAAAGTAAACTAGCATTGCTTGCAATATTCGAATAACTCAAACTAGAGGTAGAGCACTATAACAGATTCAAGCCATACAAGTAGGTGAGGGCAGTAAAATTTCCCAAATGTGCAGGAATATTTCCTGACAAGCGATTTGCAGTAAGCGAGCTGTATAAGAGGTTAGTTAGTTGTGTTAAGCTCACTCTTACATAGAAAATAAGATAAACCAAGAAGAGGGGTGGATTTATAAATGAGCTTACATGAAAGACAGATTTTTCATCGAAGCCCATTCCACCGGAATTGTGCCGTATAGATAGTTGCGAGTGAAATCTCTGTCATAGACAATGTTGTTGTATAAAAATTATTTTCAATCTTGAAAATTGCTCCAAAAATTAATATAAACGCTTGAAATTTTAATATAAACTGTGACAGACAATGGCAAACTCATAATCACATAACATCTGATGAGTATTAATTATCATCAAGGCATCTCTCAAGATTCATAATCATTTAATGGATTCAGAATTGAGGCCTTGAAGCAGAAACATGAGCCAAATATAATCGCATAACATCTGATGAGTATTAATTAAGGGTTCTTACATTTTTTGGACATAAGTAAGGTCGGCCAATTCCGGAGGAAGCCTGCCTGGAAGACCGTAACCTTTGAGCTGGCTTTATTGCAAGCACGAGAGAGAGACATCATTGATCACAGTTTAGGAAAGCTAAGATATATATATATATAACAAAGAAAAACATAAAAATGTAAAGTAATTAAGAGGCTTACAATGAAGTAATGTGGCAGTAATTATCATCAGTGATGTGGCAGTTACATTCGATGGTGTTGTTCTTTTCTAAGTTTGGTGGAGCAGAAGTCAGTTCTGTTGAAATTGTGCCATTCGGTTGACAACTATCGACGAACTTCAAGGATAGTTGGCCATCCTCGTTTACTGTCTTCCAGATTTGTGTTAACGCTTCAACTGGTGGGGTTTTTTTTCCAAAAAAGATTAATTCATGAGGAATGTGCACTATTCAAAACATTCTCAAATAGTTGTTAGATTATTATTAATAATAGTAAATAGATTATGGGTTTTTCATATAGGTAAAGGCCATACACTCTATCGACCATTTGGATAAAGTTAACTGGAGCTTATTCCATCAAGTACTATATTTATACTTCAATATATATGCAATCATGGAGGAGACACGCAATCATATATCAATTTATCTATTTATATATCTCATGAAGCCGCCCTCGGTTTAAAAACTCCTCAATAAGATGGTGCTTAAAAACTATATTTTGGGATTGGTGTTATTTGTATCTTAATTGGTATGATCAAACGAAAGAAAGAAATCACAACTTTTTAGGTGCGAAAAAATTCAGATGCCTATAAATGAATCTAATTGTATAAAACAAAACACCCATGGAAGCTCTTTTGTCTTATATACAGCCAAGGATATATTTTACTGTTTTTCAAGCATTTGCAAAGTTTATTTTTTAACTTGATTTTTTTGTTATTTTTTTAATTAAATATTTTTTTTTAGTATTTTCATCAACATTGAGTTAATTGAAATTATATTTCATAATTTGTTTTATTTTTTATGAAGTTTTTCTAATCTCATTATACAAGTTTAGAAAGTTAACTCAAATTGATTCAAATTTTTTTTTTAATTTTATCCTTTAATATTGAATTTATTAGGAACATAAATTTATAATTATTTTTTTATTTGCTTTCTATAAAGTTATTATGGCCTTATGACGTGTGTCTTGAATTTTACTTCTCTTTTTTTTAATTAACAAGAACTAAAAAAAACAAGGGTACTTCACTAACCCCTCCTCACCCCTTCTCCTCACGAATCAATTTTAATTAAAATAATGATTTTTTTATATATATAATTTTATTTTTATTTTTAAATATTAGATTTATTAAAAATTTAATTTATAAAAAAAAATTAATTTTTTCTACAAGATTATTCTATTTTCATTATCTATATCACATGACAAAGATGCCTATAAATGAACCTAATTATATAAAACAAAATACCTTTATATGTATAGAAGCTATTTTGTTTTATCTATGGACAAAGATATATTTTACTGTTTAATTGTGCGACAAACTACTGTCTTACGTTTAATGAAAGAAATACAATTAGTATATTTTATATGTAAAAGTTATATATTCATATTATTTTATATAACAATAATTAATAAGAACTAAAAAAAATAAGGGTACTTCCTCTCACAAATCATTCTTAATTGGAATAATGAATTGTTTTTTTATATAATTTTAATTTTATTTTTTAACATTTGATTTATTAGATATTAAGCTTTATAAAGTTTTTTAATTTTTAATATGAGATTATTCTATTCTCATGACCCAGGTCATGGGTTTTGCAGATTAATTTGATTAACTAGATTTTTTTGTTATTTTTTTAATTGAATTTTTTTTTCAATTTCTCCATCAACATTGAGTTAATTGGAATTAGATTTTATAATTTGTTTTATTTTTTTTTATGGATTTATCCTAATCTTGTGATACAAGTTTGGAAGGTATACTCGGGTTGACTCAAGTCATTTTTTTCTTTTTTTTAATTGATTTTTTTTTTAATTTTATCATTCAACATTAAATTTATTAGGAATTGAGATTCATAATTATTTTTCTATTTGCTTTCTAGCTATAGAGTTATCATGGCCTCATAAAATGTGTCTTGGATTTTACTCTCTTTTTTTCAACTACATCCTTCAGTATTGAGAATTAATCTTTATAATTTTTCTCAATTTGTTTTCTATGCGATAATCCTAATCTCATGATCCAAGTTTGACAAGTTAACTCAAGTTTTTTTTTGTTCCTTTTTTTTATTAAATTATATTTTCAATTTCATCATTCAACATTGGACTTAAGAATTGAGCTTTATTTTTTTATTTTTTTTTTTTGCTTTTTATAAGGTTATCACGGTCTCATGACCTGGAACGAAGATTCAACAAGTTAACCCGAGTTGATCCAAGTCAATCTAATATGTTTTCTTCTCAATATTTAAAATAAAAATATCATCTTTAGTTTTTTTAAGTTAAACTAGCTATATTTTTATGAGACCGGATCACATCAAGTCAATCTCTACATAGTTAATTTTTTTTCCTTAAAAAACATGTTAGTAATGTGTGGATATTTCTTTACATTCAAAATTTGTGTATTCAACTCGCATAGCAGTGTAATGGGTTGGATCTGGTAATAAACTATTAGGTCAAGGTGCATATTGCCTGAACTAAATTGGGTTGGATCTCATTCAATCTAGCTTGACAATTACATTTAGATATTGACTAAATTACTGTCCTTACCTATTAAAAGTTTAGAAGACACGTACAAATAAACAATCACCTCAAAAGACAAGGGGAAAACATAATTTTTTTTAAAAAAAATTAATAATAAATAAATAAAAAGAAAACATATTTTTTTTTCAAATAAATAAATAAATAAATTGAGCTTCTCTAATAATAAAAAGCCGATATACAGTATAGTTAGAAAGGATCACAAAAATTAGATATGACTAAGCCCAACAAGGGTCCAAATATTGTTAACCTGGTTAACCAAATTCAGACAAAGATGATAGACTAGGAAGTGAAGGGGAAACTTTCATCCTAGTTTTCACCCCTTTTTTATGTTATTCTGGTTCCATCATTTAGTATAAAGTCGAAAATATAATAATTAAATATATGTCTTAATTACTCTTTAATTTTAACTTCTAAAAAATTCCTTTTAATACTACTCTCAAAATAATAATAAGAAGAAAAAAATTACAAAAGAGAAGAAGTAACAAAGAATCTAAATTATCTTTAATATTTATATTTTTTTTAATTTACTATATATATTTTCTTAAATATTATATTATCAAACTAAGATTAATATCTATAATTACAGTACTTTTTAGTTCCTAACCCATATCTTTAATAGTAAAGTCATTTGCATCATAAAACAATAATAAAATATTAAAATAATAAAATTGTTTATGATATTTGGTACTAAAAACATTTAGGATTATGATCAATTGAGTTATTTTTCATAAAATTCACAATATTTACCAACTCAATGTTGAGTTTGTAAGGATACAAAATTTACGTTGACTTTTTTTGTATTTTTTTTTAAATAAAGTCATGAATATTAAGGAATAATTTAATATATTATTTTTTTAATAATAAAATCAAGTTCATTTGAAAATTAATTGCTCTTTAAGGACAACTGGAGCTCTCATGGCCCATGTATTTCTAATACTGCCACCATTTAATTATGCTTATCTAGTTGCAATACGTCTCTAACTTCGGTATACCTTTTCTCTTTATCAAATGTAATCATGCAACGGTGTTAAAGAATTGATCGATTAGTTTAATAATGTTGTATGGAGTTGACATGGGATTTGATATATATCACAAACTTAGCATCAACAAGGATAACTATTTTGGTAGTAAAAAGAACAGGCATTTTTCTCTTCTTCACAACTGAGTGCTTTCACTTTTCCTGGTTTTACTTTTCCGGGTTTGTGAAATCACTGCAATGGAAGTGGAATTCTCTGGAAGCCATAGCCCCCATGTCCCCATATATACCTGGCAAACCACCAGATGGACATGGAAGCAAGGTATAGTTTAGAGACATAGTCTTGGGTTCTAAGCCACCTCCACCATCACGGGAGAAGGTGGATTTCCTGCAAGAGAAATTGGTACGTATAGACAGAGGGTGTTGTTGGATGATAGGGTGTTTAATGATCTGTGAGAAGCAAATCTGTTGATGTTTATGGACAAAAAAAGAAGAAAAAACAAAAACTTTATGAGAAGGTACAATGGTCCTGACACTTGGTTTTGATAAGATGAGTTGGAAAGTTTGAAAGACTTGCTGTATACTTATAAGACCTCACCGATCTGATCTCAGTATATATTACTGTGAAAACAAAGAACAGTGCTTGGGCAATTAATTATTAAGTAGCTAGCTAGGTTGTTCTTACCTTCTGCTGGATGTAGCTGATCAGAAGCAAGCAAAGTAATAGAGCTCGAGAAACTGATCATCACCATAACCTGGCAAAGCTGAAAAATCGTTAACATCTTGTGCTGAAAATTGGCTGCAAAAGCTCGAATAAGTTTTTTATTTGTCGAGAGACAGGCAGGGAAGGAGAGGTTAATTTGATTTATACTTGCCAAATCTTAAAACGTCACATCCAGGTGCCAGAGTACTTGTATCAATTTTAACTTCTCACAATCATTATAAAAAAATTATTTATTTTTAAAGAGTTATTGGTTTTTCCATAACATGTAAATAGTTTTTTAAATTTATTAGTCATGTATAATTTATTTAAAATCATATTGATTTTTTATGATAAAAAATTTATATTAGAGATTAAATTCTAATAAAATTTTTACTCTAAAAATAATTGAACTCTATTTTTAATATGGTTTAAAATGTATCTATATTATAAATAAAATTCCAACAATTCCTGAATATAAATTGTGTGAAAATATTAAAAATAATTCTAAAATTTGTAGAAAGATAATAATTTGGTGAATTATTATCTTAAATGGATAATTTTTTGGTATCAGATTTAATCAACTAACTAGTAAACCCAACATATTAAAATATTTAACACATTTTATGTAAAATCAAGATAAGGTGTGAATCTTCACCTCGTATTTTTTTGGGTTCTCCTAGTTGCAGGTTGCAAGATGTTGAAATTTAAAAGATAAGGAGGCAGGCACGTATAGAGGCATTTGAGCCACAAATTTAATGACTACAAGCTATTATGTTGAATGATTCACATCATTAGCGCCGTCGGCTGCTAAAACTCTCAGATATTGACTTGAAACTTGCTAAGAACGTACTGAAAACGAGAGAGATTCCCATCAGAAAAGAGGTAGGTAGGTATTATAAAAAATAATAATTAATAATTAATAATTATAGTTGTCTATATTTATAATTAGTCATATCAAATTCAAGAATCTCATACAAAAACAAGCATGTCTTTGGCTTTATTCAAATTAAAGACGAGGTTTCACTGAGGTTTAAACTTACGGACACAGGATTGATGGGGTAGAGATCATGGGCAGATGTAGAGGAATTTCCAATCCACGATTTATCAGATGGAGGAGGAAAGAGGTCTTGTGTGCTGTTTGGAGTGTAAATGCTAGGATCTGAGATCATCTCCTGGATGGTGGTCTGTCCTTCAAGCATGCTCACCACTTCTGACATTGCAGGCCTTAGAGATGGAGATGCATTGGTGCATAAGAGAGCCAATTTGATCATCCTCTC
The DNA here is from genome assembly GCA_007827005.2 of Populus simonii. Classification (NCBI taxonomy): domain Eukaryota; kingdom Viridiplantae; phylum Streptophyta; class Magnoliopsida; order Malpighiales; family Salicaceae; genus Populus; species Populus simonii. Next base: position 9,082,177 of record CM017474.2, read on the forward strand.
AGCCTCTTCCTTGTTGAATTCAGACTGCATCTTTGGGTCCATTAAATTTCCCTTTTTTTGCAATACATGGGCCTGTGAAAGCAAAAGGTAAAGTATTTGCAGAGAGGAGTAGTGCCTAATGCATCATGAATTCAAGATAGCAACAAGAACAGACTTGTAACTTACCCAGTCAAGAAGACATACGAATTCATTTGTTGTCCTGTAACTCGAATTGCTTCTTCCACTGACAATTACAAAAGCAACGACTCCAAAACTATAAACATCTGCTTTGTCTGTTAAATAACCCCACAGCGCATATTCTGGAGCCATATATCCTCTGAAATCAGAACCATGCCAGATTAGTGACTCTACCGGAGTATAATGCGAACACTGAATAAAGGAAGCTGCAAACTAAGTCTGATTAAAACTTACATGGTTCCAGCAACACGACTGCTAATGTGAGTGTTCTCCTCTTCATTGAGCTTAGCTAGTCCAAAGTCTGATATCTTGGCACTTAGATCTTTGTCCAGTAATACATTTGTACCTTTGATGCCTCTGTGAACAATCCTGATTGCAGATTCTTCATGGAGAAATGCTAAACCTCTGGCTATTCCAACACATATCTTATATCTTGTTGGCCAATCCAGCTCAGAAAACTTGTTTCTGAACCTGTAGCAAATCCAGTAAAGGAGGTTCACTAAATAAAATGACTTCTACTTTGCTAGTCGATGCTATTGTTGAAAAAAAAGAAAAAGATTTTACTGGAAAGTTATCAGATGCCATTATGGTTACCAAAAAGTGCTTTGGCGAGGGAGTTGTTTTCCATGTATTCGTACACCAGAAGCAACTGATCTCCTTCAATACAGCATCCATAAAGCTTTGCAAGATTGGGATGCTGTAAACCAGATATCATGCCTATTTCATTTACAAATTCTCGGTTTCCTTGCCTGGATTTAGGAGATAGCTGCTTGTTAAAAAAATCAATTCAATCTAAAAGTTTAAGCTGTTAGGTGAAATTTCAAGATATGATTTATATTATTCTCTAACATATCTCCTCAAGCAGAAACTCATATTACCTTGTACTTAATTTTTATCAAATAAATAGGGATGGTAGATTCGAACTCGTGACTGCTTGATTATCAAGGCTTCGATACCATATCAAATAATCATCTCAACCAAATAGCTTAAACTGTTAGGTGAGACTCCAGAATATGATTTATATTTATATTATTCTCTTACACTGCTTAACAGCAATAAGAGTTCCATCTGACAATTTACCCTGCATTGAAATTATTGTAGACATTTTGCATGATCAAACAAAAGGTCCATTGATCAACTGGGATAATATGCAAGAGAATATTAGAGTGACAGACCTTGTATACGGAGCCAAATCCACCTTCTCCAATTTTGTCAGCAGAATCAAAATTGTTAGTGGCAGCTCTCAGCTGCCTCAAAGTGAAGGAACCAGTTTTCAGATCTAGCCCCTTGAGATCTGCACATAATTGTTGGTGACACAAGGGAAATGCTTCAACATCATCAATGCGCGGATGTGTTATATTCTAGATGTTTGCGCGGGTAATAGCTGCTAATTAACTAATTAAGGAAAAGGCTTTAGCACGCAGATGATTGATTTCAATGTACGTCGTTCTCTCATGAACTTGTCTCTAAAATAGAATTTCCAACAAATGACACCGATTACCAAGAAAACAAGGAGTATGGCTGAAGTAACAACTCCAACCACGATAGGTATTTTACTTGCTTCTCCAGGTTCTGAAATTAAACAAAGTTACACGTACAAACACAGAAAGCCAATGGGATAATAAATCACAGTAGGGCAGCAGTTCACTTCTCACCTGGACAATAAGTTCTCTGGCCTGAAAACCACAAACCATAAAATGCTTCTTAGATGGTATAATGAACTGAGTAGAAGCTTACATACAGTTATGATGAAAATCAAAGCCAGGTTCATAAGGAAGAATTTGTTTGTTAATTACGCAACCGGTGGAGGAAATGACCAAGTCTAAGGAGTCTAAGGGATGGTAAGATTTAAACTCGTAACTACTTAGTAAAAAAGCTATGATATCATTGCTCGGTTTTCATTTTAACTTAATTGATAAAGGTCATTATGTCATTCTTGTCAATTGTTTGTATCATTTCATTATGTTTTTTTTTTATTGCGTAGAACCTGTATATATACATGTACAATAAATCCTTTTTAAGGATGAAAAACTAAGAATAGAAATATTTCAAAATCTTTCCTAAACTTGTTCATGATTTCTAATTTTCCTGATTTGTAATATTTCCTAAACCAAGAATTAATCCTTGTCAACACTCCTCCTCAAGTTGGTGCAAAGATATCTTGTATGCCCAACTTGTTGAGAGAGCATTGAAACACTTTACTTGATACTGTTTTAGTAAGTATATCTGCCAATTGATCCTCAGATTTGACAAAAGAAAAAATCATAGTCTTCTCATCAAGTTTCTGCATGATGAAATGTCTATCTATTTCCACATGTTTAGTTCGATCATGTTGAATTGGATTATTAGCTATGGCAATTGCGGCTATGTTGTCACAGTACATCTTGATCTCAGTTTTCATAGGATATCCTAGCTCTTTAAGTAGCCTCTTTATCCATAGTATTTCACACAATCCTTTGGTCATCCCTCTGAATTCTGCTTCAGCACTAGATAGAGCAATAACATTTTGCTTCTTGCTTTTCCAGGTTACCAAGTTTCCTCTAACAAAAGTAAAGTATCCTGAAGTAGACTTTATGTCAGTCAGATTTCCTGCCCAGTCTGTATCGGTATAACCAATGATGTTAAGGTGATCATATGTCATTTCTCTTCGGTGATATTTGAATTCAATTTTAACTCTTGCGATCATTATAAAAGATTTATTTCTTTTTTGAGTTATTGGTTTTTCCATAACATGTCAATAGTTTTTTTAATTTTTTAATTACACATAATTTATTTAAAATCATATCGATATTCTATATTAAAGAATTTATGTTAGAAATTAAATTCCAATAAAGTTTTTACTCTAAAAATAATTGGACTCCACTTTTAATCCAACAATCCTCTACATGAATATAAATTATTTGATAAGTTTAAAAATAACTCTAAAATTTATAGAGAGATATTGATTTGGTGGATCATTATTTTAGATGGATAGTTTTTGGCTTTAAATTTTTTAAAGTGAAACACTATTAGATTTATTCGGCTAATAAATATAATATCTTAATATATTTGATTTTTTTTAAAATCAAGATAATAGTAGTAGTATGAATATTCACCTCGTATTTTCTTGGGTTCTCCTAGTTGCAGGTTGCAAGATGTTGAAATTTAAAAGATAAGGAGGCAGGCACATATAGAGGCATTTGAGCCACAGATTTAATGACTACAAGCTATTATGTTGAATGATTAATATCACTATAGCGTCGGCTGCTAAAAAGCATTTTCATGGGCAAAGTCCATTTATTGTACAAAGTGATTACTCAAAGAGACCCACATTGCTTGAAGTCCATTCCATATTGCTGTAAAGTGTACTGAAACTTCATCATCTATTGTTGAGGCCAAGAACAATCTCTCTTCCACCTGGTCCTAAAGAACGACAAGCTATTTGAAGTTTATAATAGACTCAATTATATAGCTAGTTTATTTTTATGTTTTAGGAATGTTTTTAGAAAAATATTGAAATTTTTTATTTTTTTTTGTTTTAAATTATTTTTTATGTTTTTTTAGATTGTTTTGATGTTGTTAAATTAAAAATAATTTTTAAAAAATAAACAAATAAAAATATTTTAAAAAACACTAAATACTTCTGTTAGTCACCCTCGGTTTTAATACTTCTGTTAGTCATCATTTGCTTTGAATATCACTGTGACACAATCTCGTTATAACACAAAAATAGTCTAGTCTCGTGACACGTGGGTTGTGCATGTATTATAAATAATAATAATTATTATAGGTAACATTACCCCTATAAGTATTTTCTCCCCCATTATTGCTATGTCAAGTCTTCTAAAAACATCTATTTACAAGACCCGGTACATGTATGAAAAAACTACAAAGTAATATTAATTCTTGGGCTAAGTCCAATCGGGCCTACATAATGTTTTATACACAATGTACACATCTTTGTAAATATATTTGTAAATATCTAGGATATTTTAAGATATTAATATTAAATATCTTATAACTTAGATATTTATGAGATATTTATATAAAATATATTAAAACTTAAATATTTCTTAAGATATTTATCTTATCTTAAAAAGATTTATATAAACAAATATCTTTATAAGCATAAAGAAAGAGGTCAAAAGGCCAGAGTTCATCTTTCTAAACAACACAAATCTAATGTAAGACTTGAACAAAACTTAAGGAACATTTAAGCCTAGAGAATACAACCCGATTTCTCTCGGATCCACTAGATGATCCTACCTTCATCCACAAATCCGAATCGAAATCTGGATGGGTTGAAGGACATCCCCGTATCTCTTCATCAACCGGCTATTATATGTCTCCTTAAAATTAAAAAAGAAATCATAAAATTCAATTCAAGAAAGCAATAACTTACGGAAAAAACTGGTTGAACGAACATACCATGAACTGTTGAGCGCGGTTGCCGACGAAGTGTTGCACTCCATTTTGGCAGTCTTCACTTCGCACGTGCGTCTCCACAAAAAGCTTCATTGGGCTCTACTCACATCCAAGAGTCGTAGCCTGTAAGAAAAAAAAAATTGTAAGTTAAATATATTTATAAATAACAACAAATTAATTAAAGATAAATGTCATTAAAATTAATCTTATCATCTGCTTCACATGTGCAATGAATGGAATGAAGCTATTGGTGTATGTGGTAACCGAACCGTGAATTTTTCGGTTCTAGTTCTCAGCACTGGACTGTAAGCGTCTTGTGAACCGCTCGGACATCATGTGTTGAATATACTACACCCATATATCCTCTGAGATGTATGGCGGCCTAAAATCCCTCCAGACCGCCATGTTATTCCAGCCTGGTAGAGCATTATCTCTAGCATATTTTTTAGCTTTTTTTGCGCTTTATACCAAAAGTCACGCAACCTACATGATGCAAATGTATTTTATATAAGTTAATGACAAATTAGATTTTAATATATAAATTGTTTTTTTTATATCGTATTGTTTTTTATGTTACTTAGTTGCAGCGTGATTCTCCCATATTGTCCTCGCAACATTATCATTTATGCTATCCCACTCGAATTTGTTCAGTGTATAAAAAAATTATAAAAAATAAATCAATAATTTCAATATAACATAAAAAATAGTTAAAATTTTAAGTTAACACTAACCCCAAATCTTCTAAACCATGCATCGATATAAGGTTTCCAATCAGAATGTCTGCAAACCTGGCTCAATTGAAACAATGGAATTTCTATCAACAATTTAAAAACCGATGTTATTACTCAGGCGGTCTCAATATTTATGAACCTGAAAATCAATAAAATTAATGAAATATTAGTTGTTCACAAATTGTTAAACACAAACCAACTTAAATCAAAACATACTTCAAAACAAACTTACATTGAAAGGTCGTCCTTCCAATGTGCTATGTACTTGCGGGGGCATTGACCTTGCTGTGAAGGGACACCACCTCTACATTTTAGAATCGTGCTGGAAGAGATAGCGTCGTGAGTCGACGCAGATGCCTCTTATTGGTTGAAACCTAATGACACGTCATCATCGCTGCTATAAGAACTAGCTGTGATCATTTGTTCAGGACGTGCAATTGATTTTGTTCTATGCATCTACAACAAATTTGATGTATCACCATAAATGCTAGGATCTGAGATCATCTCCTGGATGCTGGTCTGTCCTTCAAGCATGCTCACCACTTCTGACATTGCAGGCCTTAGAGATGGAGATGCATTGGTGCATAAGAGAGCCAATTTGATCATCCTCTCAGCCTCTTCCTTGTTGAATTCAGACTGCAGCTTTGGGTCCACTATCTCCATTAAATTTCCCTTTTTTTGCACTCCATGGGCTTGTGAAAGCAAAAGGTAAAGTATTTGCAGAGAGGAGTAGTGCCTAATGTATCATGAATTCAAGATAGCAACAAGAACAGACTTGTAACCTACCCAGTCAAAAAGATATACGAATTCATTTGTTGTCCAAAACTATAAACATCTGCTTTGTCTGTTAAATAACCCCACAACACATATTCTGGAGCCATATATCCTCTGAAATCAGAACCATGCCAGAGCTAAATTTTGTGTGTGGTTGGGTTAACATGAGATCTCATCTGGCGATCTCCTTTAACTAAAACAAAAAATTTACGTATAACTTGATTAACATGAAATCCCATCTGGCGATTCCATTTAATCAAAGCTAAAATTTGTGTGTGGTTGGGTTAACATGAGATCCCATCTAGCAATCTCCTTTAACCATAACTAAAATTCTGTGTGTAGCTTGGCACACCTGAAATCCCATCCGGGGATTTCCTTTGACCAGAGCTAAATTCTATGCATGGTTGGGTTAACATGAGATCCCATCTAGCAATCTTCTTTAACTAGAAACAAATTTCTATGTGTAGCTCAGCCAACCTGAAATCCCATATAGCGATTCCCTTTTACCAAAGCTAGATTCTGTGTGTGGTTGGGTTAACATGAGATCTCATATGATGACCTCCTTTAACCAGAGCCAAAATTTTATGTACAGCTCGATCAACCTGAAATCTCATCTAGCGACTTCCTTTAACCAAAGCTAAATTTTATATTGCGGTTGGGTTAACCTGAGATCTTATCTGGCAATCTCCTTTAACCTGAACCATAATCTGTCTATGTGTAGCTTGGATAACCAGAAATCTAATCTGGCGACTCCCTTTAACTAAAGCTAAATCGATGTATGGTTGGGTTAATTTGAGATCCCATTTGACAGTCCCCTTTAACCAGAACCAAAGTTATGTGTGTGAGGCTGAAGTTCATGTTTTTATCTATGGTCATACCTGGTCCTAATAGTCCGGGCCAAAATATAGATGTTTTTATTCGACCGTTGATTGATAACTTGACACAGTTGTAGTCCTATGGTGTTTTGATTTATGATGTATCGACAAAACAAAATATTCTTATGAAGACAGTTTTGATATGGACTACAATGATTTTCCACCTTATAGAAAGGTTTTTGGTTGGAGCACGCATGGAAAACTAGTTCCCACCTTCTCTTGGTGACAAACATTTCTTGGTTAAGTTGGGCTTATTTGAGATTGTGGTAGCGACTGCGGTTCAAAGTGCTTTTCGCTTAAAAATACATCAAAATGATACTTTTTATTTTAAAAAAATTATTTTTGAGATCAGTACATCAAAACGATTTGAAAATATAAAAAAATTATAAAAAAAAATTAAAATTTAAAAAAATATAGTTTTAACCGCGTTTCCAAACGGAGCCAACATCTCTATCCACCACCTCACCTCTTAGTCATTACCACCGCCTCCTATTGACCACCTCCTCGCATCGTAACCACCCTCTCACAATATGATCACCTCTTACAAATATCAATTTTATATAATTGATTTTACTTTACATACTAAGTCATTAATCTACCGAATTAGTGAATGAAAAAAAAACTAACATATTAGAGGTTAGTTATTGTTTTTTTTTTTTAATATCCTAAGTGTCGTTGTAATTTGTGCTTCTTCTGCCACCATTTTTACAGGTCTCAATCTCAAGATTCTAAACAATAATGTTAAGAAAAAAATCATAACCCATTTAACAGAATGAAAACCCAGAAAAGTATTTATTGGCCTTTTAACAAAACAGCAACCACCAACCCAGAAAAGTATTATTCTTTAGTGTAATTTATTAAAGTGTAATTTATTAAAATATAATTGCTTTCAACAGGTACAATTAAGTAATCTTTCCTTCTTTTTATTTTTTATATATCTAATTGTTCAAGCAGCAAAAAGAAAGGGCATAGAATTTTCCGCAAAGACTTTTCACAACTTCAATGCATTCTTGGAAGTTGCAATGTGAACTCAAGTAATCTCATGGATGCATGGATCAATCAATATTGATGCTAGTTTTTCTCTTTGTAATAAAGACAAAGGTCGAAAGAACTTGCTGCTTTTAAATGCTGATAGGTTGATCGATGCAGACATGACTTCTTTTTTCCATGTTGGGTCCTGTTAATTTCATGGACTTGATCAAAAAGATGCATGGATCGATCAATATAGATAGTGTAGGGAATTCCGACCGGTGATGTACTGATATTTGCTCATAGGAGGTAAAGCACACTGACACAATATTTAACGTGGTTCGGCAAACCGCCTACATCCACGGGAGAAGCCATTACATTATATAGGGAGAGTACAAGATTTACAACAATAGAGGAGGAGGAATCATCCCCTCTTTGGCAACTCTCAACCTCACTCTATTTCTCTCTTTTCAGTGCTGCAATGGCAGCTACTGCTGGCTGCCTTGGCAGCCCACTCTCTCCTACATCTCTCACATCTTTGGCTCTACTTTCCTTCTCTTTACTCTCTCATTTTGCTCTCTAATGTATGCCTCTATTTATAGGCATCCATGGCAGCTCCTCCAGCTCTTTTGTCAACAATGGTGGCTGCCAATTCCAGCTCTTCTTCAACAAAGGTGGCTGCCAACTCCAGCTTTTCTTCAACAATGGTGGCTGCCAACCTTTGACATCTTGGATGAGTGCACATGGTTGGTGCAACTCCAGCTGCAGCTGCTGCAATTGTCAATGGTTGTTGCACATTAATGGCAACCAACCCAACAATCACCCCCTTTGTCATTCATGTGGGGCAACTGTCCTCTTGCTTCTTCAGCACATGCTTGCATTCTGCAACTCTTCTAAGCTTACCATTCCGAGAGCGTTTGTGGCCAAGTTTACAGGTACTTGCCAAACCTTTCAATCACAGAGTCACCCAAGCACCCCTTTGCTCACTCCAAAGGATCACTTCAACCAGATGGTTTGTCACATCTCATCTGAAGAGTGTTAACGCTTGTCTCTGGAACAACATTCCCTTCAAGCATATCAACCATGCTTGGCCCGGAATGATTTATCAAGCCTTACACCAAGGCTTACAACACCCCCTCAAACGGATATTTCCAAGTGCGACAGTCATTGAGTATTTTAATGTGATCACGAGCTCACCACTCTTCCAAGAGTCTACTCATCCCGGAGTTGCGTCTGCCCTCTGTTCCTCCCTAGGAACCACGCCTTACTTCTCCGTGAGTCTCCCGCTCTTAGTCTCAAGAGTCCAGGTAGCTCTCCCCTTTAACCATGGGGACAGCCCATTAAAGGTTGATCCATCTCTATCTTCATACTCTGAGTATTACAATGTCATTACTGAGCTCACCACCTTGACAAGAGTCAACTTGTTCCCGGAACCTGCGCATGCCCTCTGCTCCTTCATAGCAGTCGCGTCTTAATGCTCCACAAGTCATCCACTTATTGTCCAAGGTAAATTTCTTCTAGCTCATTGATCTTTAGCATGGGGGCAATATCCATGAAAGTCAATCCTGCATTTGTCTCCATACTCATCATAGCCTTTTCATTGGCTATACACTTGTCCACTTATATCTAGCCATCACATTGGCTCTAGGGCGTTCTGAAATTGGGCTCCTATCATAGCCCTCACACCTTCTCCTGAGGTGTCTCCGCTTGTCATCATGAGACGGTCTGAACATGGACTCATATCATGGTCCTCACACCTTCTGTCTGAGGTGTCTCTGCCTGTCGTCATGAGACGGTCTGAACATGGACTCATATCATGGTCCTCACACCTTCCATCCGAGGTGTCTCTGCCTGTCGTCATGCGACGGTTTGTACTTGGGCTAGTTTCATGGCCCACACACCTTCTGCCTGAGGTGTCTCCGCTCATCGTCATGTGGCGGTCTGTATTTGGGCTCTTTTCATGGCCTACACACCTTCTGTCTGAGGTGTCTCCACTCGTCGTCATGCGGCGGTTTGTACTTGGGCTAGTTTCATGGCCCACACACCTTCTGCCTGAGGTGTCTCCGCTCATCGTCATGTGGCGGTCTGTACTTGGGCTCGTTTCATGGCCCACACACCTTCTGCCTAAGGTGTCTCCGTCCGTCATGAAGCGGTCACATCCTCCTTCATCGGGGATGTCTCCAGTGGCTCCAAGATTCTCTACCACCATGTGGACTTGGGAGAGATCACTGCCACTGATCACATAGAAAGAGAGAGTTGCGGTGCACTCTTCGCAATCCTCCATCTCATTTTCTATGTTTGGAGCTTCTATGCCTTTCTGCTTGATAGCTCCACCCACACCAACTCTCTTTGGTGTTTTTGCCTTTCATCGGCGGTCGCACTCCCTTAATTAGGTGCTTCTGCAACAGCTCATCTTTCCATCCTTGCATGCATTGGAAAGGTCCTCGCTTGTTGCCTTTATCAAGAGCACAAGAGACTTCCTGTTGTACAACTTTTTCACACAGTCTCTGCTCTGAGCTTCATCCGGGAACTCTTCTTCTCCTTGCATCTGTTGTCTCATTACAGTACCTCGTTGGATCCTTCGGGTACTCCTGCACAATCTCCGTGTGCTCTCGTGCAATTTCGGTTCTCCAGATTTCTCCCTATTCTTTGCTTTTATGTTTGACAGCAGCTCATCCTGTCACAACATTTATCCAAGTCAAAATAGGGTGCCAATCTTTATCCCTTGTTGTATTTCTCTTCCATTATCAGGGTCTTCATTAATTCTCCCTTCGAGAAATTACAGTCACCGAATCTAACTTCTTTGGAGAAATCACCACTCCATCAGATCCTTGAACATACGGAACCCAACTGTTCCTTTGTGCCGTCATCTTGCTAGTCTTCAACAGTTTCATTACAAACTGTTACATATAAAAAAAATAGTATTGTGTGGATGATCCTTCAACTAAGCAAGTTCCCAGGAAAGATTTGGAGGGGTCACACTGGTCCCTCTTAAAACCCAATCTCCTAGACAGAACTTCTTAGAACGTATCTATCCACCGTACTGCCTTTTCGTATATACAACCATTTGCTAGCTTTGTTGCGGCTTTCCTTTACAAGTGATCTGGGGTATCCCGGTTTTATACCTGATTTCTCAACATCTGGCGAGACTACCAGTTCTTAGATTCATAAAGATTGGTCTTCATCAATTTCCACTCTCCACCTCAAATCGTCCACATGATCGGGTGTCCAGAGTATCCCAATTTTGCCTTCCTTCAAGGCAATTAAAATTTCTCCGCACTTAGCAGTTCAGCACATGTAATTGGGCAAACATGTGCACTTTCTCCTTCTTCATCTCCATCGACCACCATGATGACCTTCAGATGCCTCTTCATCGGGCAATCTCTTTCAATAATTCACCACCATCATTTTCGGTCTCAATCTCAATGATCGGACCGTACCATTGCATCCGGAACGATCAAATTAGCTGGAAACAAGTCTGAAATCATCCAAATCACATTTCAGACGGCTAAGATTTGATCAAAATAATTCTGGCCTGATGAACGACTCAGATTCAATCTCAGATCCGGTTGCATGTAGGATCAGCTACGCTGGATCCTATCCCTCGGCTCGCGGCTCGGCTCGCGGCGGATGACGTGGCAGGTGGGTCCCATTGTGCTGACGTGTCTGATGACTTGACGCTGACATGGCATGCTGACATCTCCATTACATCATGCTGCTGTCATCATGGGCCATGCTACTGTACATGATGATGTCATGATTACATCATGTCAATGTCATCCCTAGCATGTCTACTATTCATGATGACGTCATCTTTATCCGGGTCAGTCACATGGGTCGGGTCAACTGGTATTCGGGTCGGGTCAACCCATCCGGGTGAAGAAGACACGTGGGGCGCGTCTGTGCGCGTGGGCAAACGCCTTGCCGGAGAGTGATGGAGAGTGCGGCCATGTACGACGTCTGATTTTGACGCCGTTTTCACTAGTGGCTTCGTCTCTTCCTCCTCTACACGGTGGTATGGTCAAAACACAATTTTGACAACTTTCATTTTTGAGCAAAAATCAAACACCACTTCAAACCATATGCTCTGATACCAATTGTAGGGAATTCCGACCGGTGATGTACTGATATTTGCTCATAGGAGGTAAAGCACACTGACACAATATTTAACGTGGTTCGGCAAACCGCCTACATCCACGGGAGAAGCCATTACATTATATAGGGAGAGTACAAGATTTACAACAATAGAGGAGGAGGAATCATCCCTCGTTGGCAACTCTCAACCTCACTCTATTTCTCTCTTTTCAGTGCTGCAATGGCAGCTACTGCTGGCTGCCTTGGCAGCCCACTCTCTCCTACATCTCTCACATCTTTGGCTCTACTTTCCTTCTCTTTACTCTCTCATTTTGCTCTCTAATGTATGCCTCTATTTATAGGCATCCATGGCAGCTCCTCCAGCTCTTTTGTCAACAATGGTGGCTGCCAATTCCAGCTCTTCTTCAACAAAGGTGGCTGCCAACTCCAGCTCTTCTTCAACAATGGTGGCTTGCCAACCTTAGACATCTTGGATGAGTGCACATGGTTGGTGCAACTCCAGCTGCAGCTGCTGCAATTGTCAATGGTTGTTGCACATTAATGGCAACCAACCCAACAGATAGTACGTGAAAAAATAATTGGACTTCATTTTTAATCCGGTCTAAAATATATCTATATTATAAATAAGATTCCAATAATTCTCTACATGAATATAAATTATTTATAAATTTTCTAAAAACATCTTTTTAAAATTTATAGAGATATTAATTTGGTGGATCACTATCTTAAAAATAGTTTCTAACTTTGAATATTTCTAAGTAAAATATTATTAGATTTACTTGGTTAAATACTAAAAGTGATATTTTAAAATATTCAGTTTTTTATTTAAATCAAAATAATAATACTCTTATAAATCTTCACCTCGTTTTTTCTTTGGCTCTCCTAGTTGAAGGTTGCATGTTGAAATTTAAAAGATAAGGAGGCAGGCGCATCTAGAGGCATTTGAGCCACAAATTTAATGACTAGAAGCTATGTTGAATGATTCACATCACTAGCGGCGGCTGCTAAAAAGCATTTTCATGGAAAAACTCTCAGATATTTAAACCCGGCTTGTCAGTTTATTGACTTCAAACATGCTAAGAACATATTGAAAACGAGAGATTCCAAGTAGAATTTTCTGCTTTTTTTTTGTTTTTGCAAATACTGATTGATGTAGACATAGACCAATCTCTTTTTCACCAGGTGCTAAAGGACAACAAGCTATTATTTGGAGTTTATGATAGACTCAATTATATAGATAGTTGGTGCATAATTGACAGTTTAACACTTGTAGCAGGTTCATTTTTATGTTTTAAAAATGTTCTTAGAGAAAAAATGAATTTTTTTTATTGTTTCAATGTTATTATGTTTAAAATAATTTTTTAAAAATAAAAAAAATAAACTTTTTTATTTAAAAAAGTTGTTTCGAGTCATTTTTACTTAAATATATTTTTCTAACTTCAATTTATTTTAGCTCATTTTTGTCATAAATTATTTATAAAAAAACTCTAAAGCAACTGGTACCAAGATTCCTTCTACTAAAAATCCATACAAATGTAAGTGACAAATGATAAATAGTGAAATATTGGTTTTACAGATTTTAAATGATTGATTGAGAAAAGGAATATTAGAGTAATTATTGCAACATCAATTTGTATAGAAATTTTGTATAATTTGCTTAAGAATTTGTCGTTGCTCGAATTCAAATTAATATACGTTTAATTATATCCAGCCTATTCTTAAAAAGTTATTATGTCTTTAATCTATTCTTTTATCATAGTTTTTTTTCATCAAAACTAACAAAAATACACCAAGTCAAGTAAGTAACACGCAACAACAAAAATTAACACGCAACAAAAATTGTACTTTGAAAACACTATATAAGTATTAATGTCAAAGGATTAGCTCCACAAAGAAACAAGATATTAGTGAAGATAATTTCTATCATTAAAATGATCCGCCAGTACTCTCGTTATGGAGATTGAGTGATTAATTTTATGATATCTAGGAGAGAAGTGGTATGGCCGATCGATCACACAACTTATTAGCACTGCATGCAGCAAAATTCCAAAAATCTTGTCTAAGAGCATCTTCAATGGCAAAAATTATTTAGAAGAGTTAAATTATTGATATGGTTTTTTTAAATAGTTTAAATATAGTTTTTTTTATATGCATTCCAATAGAAAAAAAATCATTTTAACAACGTTTGTATTTTAATATGTTTAATATTAATATTTTTTTGTTTTTTTTAGAAAAGTTATTGGAAAAAAAAAGCATTTTAGATAATCTATTTTAATGTTTTGACTCTTTTACTAGATAAATAGGAATGATTTTTCTTTGGAAAAAAAAAGTCATTTAGGCTCATGACTTGGTTTTCCCTGCAAAATCAATAAAGAGAACTGAAAAAATAGTTTTTGTTTTTTGTTTTTCTCTTGGCTTTCTCACTGAAGACACCTAAGAAAGAAAAGGAAAGAAAGTGTTGAACATAAACTATTTATTTTAATGGGCCACTACAAAGAAAGTGAAATAGATATGAAATTGCTTGCAAAATTGTGTGAAGGAAATTCAGTGTAGTTTGGCAGTCCAAATAAAAGCCTCAAGAAGCATCTTCATGCTAATAATACAAACGCATCATAACTGTATATTCTCTTCCTCTCAACCTCCAATTCCAATATGACAAGAACATTAAGTAGGACCCATGACTTTAATACTCACATTATCCAACATTACCCCATGACTAATGATTTTTTTCCCTCTAATTAATTGTAGCATAAATAGATAACTGAGTTATGAGTTTGAAAAGTTATTAAGAATTGATATTATTTTTTTTATTTTTTTATATCATTGTTCGACATTATTTTTTTTAAAAAAAACTTTATGGTTTCATGAAAAAATTATTCAATTATCCCAATCTTATAACCCATAATACACAATAAATATATAATATAAACATATCTCATATCTGGTTCACATATTTCATGGAAAAAATCTCAGATATGTAAACCCGACATGTCAATTTATTGACTTAGACCAATCAGAAAAGAAAGAAGGAAAAAGAATTTATCCTTGTATACATTGTTTCAAAAAGAGACCCACATTGCTTGAAGTTCATTCCACACTGCTGTAAAAGTGCACTATGAACACAAAGGTTTTCTTACTTTCAATGCTATAAAGTGCACTAAGGACTTCATCATCAATTGTTCACTAATTCAAAGTAGAATTTTCTTCATTTCTTTTTTCTTTTTCTTTTTGCAAATACTGATTGATATAGAATTAGACATGTTTGTGAGTGTGGTTGCAGTTGTTTTTCATTTAGAAATGTATCAAAATAATATTTTTATTTTTAAAAAAATTATTTTTAATATCAGCGCATTAAAATGATCTAAAAATACTAAAAAATATTAATTTAAAATATTTTTTTTAAATACGAAAACAACAAATTGGCCTTAACCAATCTCTTTTCCAGCTGGTCTAAAGAACGACAAGCTATTTGAAGTTTATGATAGACTCAATTATATAGCTATTGGTGCATAATTGACATTGACAGTTTCATACTTGCAATTATTTTTATGTTTGAAGAATGGGTTTAGAAAAAATTTAAAATTTTATTTATTTTTTAAAACTTAAGATTTTTTAATTTTTTATATCGTTTTAATATATTATATTAAAAAAAATTAAAATAAAAAAATATATTTTAATACATTTTTAAAACAAAATACTTTAATAAACAACTATTTATATATCTCATGAAGCCGCCCTCGGTTTTAATGCTTCTGTGCATTTATTATAAAAAAATAATAAATAATAATTGTAATTGTCTACGTACCTACTCCTGGGTTGTGCATGTATTATAAAAAATAATCTCGTTATTTTTAGAAAATACTTTGTATACGTAAATTTTTTATCAGATGAACACACTCTCAATAAAGTGTTTTTTTTTTAATTTTTTTTTATTACTTATCCAATGGTCTCTTCTATTTTTATTTTTCCAAATTTTTTAATAAAGTGTAATTTTTTCAATTTCAATGTCGATTTCGCACCCGACATTACGAATGAAGTTTAGAATGTAAAAATGGATAAGAAATCACCATTTGTGGAGAAGATGAGTTTACAGTGTGGGTTAATGGCTGGCTACGGGAGGTTTTGGTGAGAGGAAGTGAATGGAGGAGGCAAGATGATGGTGCCGGTGGCTGTGTTTGTGAGGAAGGGCTGATTCGGCAAGAAAGGGGCTGGAATTAAATGCTGGACATAATTTATGCGTCTTTCTTTCTGCCCCCCAAGCTTTATACACAGGTCTGTCTATATTTATAATTCAACAGTCCGTAGTCATATGAAATTCAAGAATCTCATACAAAAACAAGCCCTTCTTTAAATTTAAATTTTATTAAAAATATTCATAATATCCATCCCCATAAATCGGGAGTAATAATCATTGGCCAGGAAAAGTGTCTGGGGCTCTGAATTCTCACAACCACAGAGATAGCTTCCATAGACCGTTTACATTATATAGAATTATAAATCCATAAGCATACCAAGATGGATGGTAAGCAACAAGACGTTGTGTAGACGTCTAAATATTGATCATTATATGATTACAAACGAAGCTCCAAGCATGTCTTTGGCTTTATTCAATTAAAGACGAGGTTTCACTGATGTTTAAATTTATGGACTCGGGATTGATGGGGTAAAGATCATGGGCAGATGTAGAGGAATTTCCAATCCATGATTTATCAGATGGAGGAAAGAGGTCTTGTGTGCTGTTTAAACTCTGGTCCATGACCTGCTGATAGTGGCCTTTGAGAAGTTTGGAGTGTAAATCATCACCATAAATGCTAGGATCTGAGATCATCTCCTGGATGCTGGTCTGTCCTTCAAGCATGCTCACCACTTCTGACATTGCAGGCCTTAGAGATGGAGATGCATTGGTGCATAAGAGAGCCAATTTGATCATCCTCTCAGCCTCTTCCTTGTTGAATTCAGACTGCAGCTTTGGGTCCACTATCTCCATTAAATTTCCCTTTTTTTGCACTACATGGGCCTGTGAAAGCAAAAGGTAAAGTATTTGCAGAGAGGAGTAGTGCCTAATGCATCATGGATTCAAGATAGCAACAAGAACATACTCGTAACTTACCCAGTCAAGAAGACATACGAATTCATTTGTTGTCCTGTAACTCGAATTGCTTCTTCCACTGACAATTTCTAACGCAACAACTCCAAAACTATAAACATCTGCTTTGTATGTTAAATAACCCCACAGGGCATATTCTGGAGCCATATATCCTCTGAAATCAGAACCATGCCAGATTAGTGACTGTACCGGAGTATATTGCGATCACTGAATAAAGGAAGCTGCAAATTAAGTCTGATTAAAACTTACATGGTTCCGGCAACACGAGTGCTGATGTGAGTGTTCTCCTCTTCATTGAGCTTAGCTAGTCCAAAGTCTGATATCTTGGCACTTAGATCTTTGTCCAGTAATACATTTGTACCTTTGATGTCTCTGTGAACAATCCTGATTGCAGATTCTTCATGGAGAAATGCTAAACCTCTGGCTATTCCAACACATATCTTATATCTTGTTGGCCAATCCAGCATCAGAAAACTTGTTTCCGAACCTGTAGCTAATCCAGTAAAGGAGGTTCACTAAATAAAATGACTTCAACTTTGCTAGTCGATGCTATTATTGAAAAAAGAAGAAGAAGATTTTACTGGAAATTAATCAGATGCCATTATGGTTACCAAAAAGTGCTTTGGCGAGGGAGTTGTTTTCCATGTATTCGTACACCAGAAGCAACTGATCTCCTTCAATACAGCATCCATAAAGCTTTACAAGATTGGGATGCTGTAAACCAGATATCATGCCTATTTCATTCACAAATTCTCGGTTTCCTTGCCTGGATTTAGGAGATAGCTGTTTAACAGCAATGAGAGTTCCATCTGACAATTTACCCTGCATTGAATTTATCGTAGACATTTTGCATGATCAAACAAAAGGTCCAATGATCAACCGGGATAATATGCAAGAGAATATTAGAGTGACAGACCTTGTATACGGAGCCAAATCCACCTTCCCCAATTTTGCCAGCAGAATCAAAATTGTTAGTGGCAGCTCTCAGCTGCCTCAAAGTGAAGGAACCAGTTTTCAGATCTAGCCCCTTGAGATCTGCACATAATTGTTGGTGACACAAGGGAAATGCTTCAACATCATCAATGCGCGGATGTGTTATATTCTAGATGTTTGCGTGTGTAATAGCTGCTAATTAACTAATTAAGGAAAAGGCTTTAGCACGCAGATGATTGATTTCAATGTACCTCGTTCTCTCATGAACTTGTCTCTAAAATAGAATTTCCAACAAATGATACCGATTACCAAGAAAACAAGGAGTAAGGCTGAAGTGACAGCTCCAACCACGATAGGTATTTTACTTGCTTCTCCAGGTTCTGAAATTCTACAAAGTTACACGTACAAACACAGAAAGCCAATGGGACAATAAATCACTGTAGGGAAGCAGTTCACTTCTCACCTGGACAATAATTACTCTGGCCTGAAAACGACAAACCATAAAATGCTTCTTAGATGGTATAATGAACTGAGTAGAAGCTTACATAAAGTTAAGATGAAAATCATAAGGAAGAATTTGTTTGTTAATTATGCAACTGGTGGGTCTAAGAGATGATGAGATTTAAACTCATAATTGCTTGTTCAATAAAATTCTAATACCATTGCTCGGTTTTCATTTTAACTTAATTAATAAAGGTCATTGTATATGAATGAAATTCGCAAAGTCAGTGACTTTCAAATGAGATGCTGGGAATATATATATATATAAAACATGCCTGAGCATACAGTTATTGCAGAAATAATAGGACCGTAATTTCCTCTTTGTGGAATGCAAGTAGTCCCTTTTCCATTCCAGTATAAACGGATCTCCAAGGTATTGTCTGTCACATTGGCTTTGAATTCTATAGAATAAGCTTTGTTAGATCCATTGGCAGCCTTCTTAATATTAAAATCTTGTTTCTCTAGTTTCCCCTGGAAAACAAATCCCAAGTTAAAAGGATCTTTTTGAAAGAAAAAAAAAATCATCTTTTTGGATAATTTAATCTCAATTACCTGAATATAAATGTCAAAAAAGCGGTTTCCAACGCTTTTGTACAATTCGTCATCTGTGAATTGTATCTCAGCAAAGTCCAGTTTAACAGTGTAAATCCCATCTTCTAGACAATATCCATAATAAGTGAGAGAGATGGCTGCTTTGCGTGCTGTATAATACACCGTATCCGTCGGGAAATAAGAGTCCTGTGAACTAAGTTTATATCCGGAGCCTTCATTATTATCATCCATAAAATCTCCTGTGTTGCTGAATCCCCAGTTTGATCCTTGATTGTAATACATCATAGCAGCATCATTTTCAATGTTTCCGTCACCTTTATACAAGATACTCCCACTGGTTATATCCGGTCCACCACAGTTTACATGGAATGAACGATATCCTGCAATACGTCAAATTAGTACAGATGCAAATATTCCCTTTGTAGGGGCGTGTAAGTGTTGAGATTTTTGGATCCCTTTGCTCTACAACAAGAGCTATTACTCTACTATATAGCTTGAAATCGATTAGTCATTGGCTAATACTTCTCCAAGTGGCTTGTCACAATCAGTGTTCAACTCGAGTCGGTGAAAGCGTGTGGTGCTCAAGTTCTGCTTGAGGCCATGTTTTGGTTACAGATAAATCCTTACTTGTCCAACAAAACTGAGAATGAATACATCCTTAATAGATCTGTGTGCAGAATAGAACGTATAATTTAGGCAAAACAATCTACGTTGAAATTAGTACTCGTGCTCAAATAAATACACAGACACTGATATTATAGTAGATCACTGATTTCGGTATGCTAATAAATTTGAAACAGATTTGCTTTGATTTTAAAGAACTTCGTTACTTCTCATTTAAGGAGGGGAAAGAATATCATACTTTTGGGGCATTCATGTATGCCTGAGCATGGAAGAAGTCCGCTTCTGCAAGACATGGAAATTATAGTAAGAATTTCAAATGGTTCTGCAAACTGCAATGTAAGAATCAGATATCGAAACCATGCCTCAAGAAAGAAAATCGGTGCTTGGCTGTTCCTTCTTCATGAGTGTTTGTGCTTATATCTTGGGGTAAATGAATAATAAAGCATGTCACATTCTTATGTTCTTCATTCATTCATTCAGCATTAATCAACAACGTCTATAATTGATGATTTCTATTTATTTTAAAAGCTACAAGGACATGGCCTGGTATATCTGATCCTAGGATACCAAGTTTGTGCTGAGAGAGAAAATCTGGATAGGATTTAAAGATATAAATATAAATTGCAGATTTAACTCCAAAGATATTCAGTTAAAATCCTGCTTAGCATCTGATTTATAATGTATTTTCTCCCCTGAAAACTATATATGAACATGGTTTATATGATTAGCAGCATATTCTGTTAACGCAGGTTCCAACATTGCAAAGTTGTTTTTAGTCTACGGGAGTGAATTTTTATAAGGGATATTTACCTGCCTGTCTGCATTTAAGAAATCCCTTCAAAATATCCCAACAGGGAATTTTGAAATTTTATCTTTCCAGAGCTCCATTTCCAAATTAAGGTTATCCATGGGGACCTCATTTCATCCTAGATTTCTGCTAAGCATATATGAGTTTTATATGTACAAACATAAATACACCTCTTTTATCAGTTGTGGTGCTTTTTCCTTGGAACAAGATTATTGGACTTGGTATGACAACTACCAGATTGGATCTAAAACAACATGAAATACCAAAAATATCGCTCTCCAGAGTGTATAAGAGGAGCCTTACAAGTTATTCTTGATGAATGAACTCCTGTACGTGTTTGTACCCCTGGTTTATAGATTCAAATCATTAAGTTTCGCAGCAACCAGGAGTATCCTAAATTTAAGAAAATAGATATCCTTACTGGTTATCTTGACAGCTTGGTAGCAATGAAAAGTTATTGTAGGAAAAATCACTGCAAGAAGCCAAGGGAATCATAAATATGAATATGAACCTCAACAAAATTAATAATAAGTGGAACAAATGAAATGCTAAGCAAGATTAAAAAAACAACCACATATTTTCAGAAACTAGGCTTTCGTTGAGGCGCTACCGGGATAGATAAAAATGCCTATGGCATGAATATATATGTAGCCTTAGATTATCAAGATTCACTCAGAAGACCACTTTAAAGATATTAATGGTTGATCAATCATCAGCAGTTATATCTTCACAAGAAAGCAGAGAAGTTGAACAGAATATCTAAACTGAAATAACTGAAACCAGTGATACATTTCAGAAACATACATATTTTTGCCTTTTCTGAAAAATGAGTCTGGGACACTTCCAGTCAGATTGTTTCCACTCAAAAACCTGGTTTTCAAAAGCCAGATTGATTCTTTCAGCATAATTCACTCCTCCATCCATGCTCAGATTTCAACATTCTGATTTCAAATATTCAAATTTAAATACTTACATAAATTCATGTGTTTTTGCATCTGGAGGAATTTCTCCTTCCAACTTGTTGAAAGTTAAATCCCTGCAAAAGATTACAGTAAAAGATTTTCCAGCTTTAGTTTTCAGAATATCCCTTGCACCTTTGTAAGTAGTTTTGCAATAGACAAGCTGGAGCTTCTGCGAAATGCAAATACCTGCATTATTTTTACTTAGGTTTCATTTGGTTCATGGTTAAACACAAACCAAGTTAAATGTCAATGATGTAAAAGTGTCTAGAATGTTTGGAAGAAAGTTTAGAAATAAGGTTCTAAATGTTGAAAGTAAACCGATCTATGAAAATTAGTTGAACCGGTCGACCGGTTGGGAACAGGTCAACCGATTGAGACAGAGCGACTGGTTTAGTCGACATAATACAATTCCTGTTAAGATTCTTATATTAGTTTAATTCCTTGATTGTTTAGGACTTTATGCCTATATAAAAACATGTAATTTAGCATTATTAGAAGTACAAAAAAAGAGAGAAAAACTAAGGGAGCTTAAAGAGAAACACTTAACAAAAGTATTCATTCCTCTCAATCTTCTTCTTGTTATTGAGTTTTTGGCCTTGCATTATTATGTTGATCCTATACCACACCTATTTTACTTACAACAAGTGGTATTAGAGCTTATGTTTGATTATTAGACATGATCAATCCAAAATTCTCACTTCAATGTCCTAGGTTGACAAAGGACAACTATGAAACTTGTGTATTCGAGTAATAGCTTGACTATGTTCCTAAGATGCATGGGAGACGGTTGAAAAAAGCTTTGAGAAGCCTATAGATGGAGCAACGTTGACTTCAGCCTAAAGGAAGGCCGTGCAAAAGATACAAAGGAAGAATCAACAAGAACTCACAATCACCATCAATGTTTGGATGATGCCACTTTTGAGATACTGGCCAACGCAACCACAACCAAGCATGCATAAAACGTTTTGCAAGAATCAAATCAAGGAGTTGATAATATGAGAAAGGTACATTTACAAAAGCTACGTGGTAACTTTGAAAAGTTATATATGCTTGAATCAGAGAATATTTTAGAATACTTTGCAAGAGTATTAGTCATATATAATCAAATGAAGAGATATGGAAAGAAGATAGAAGAGACACGTGTGGTAGAGGAGATCCTACGCTCACTACAAAAGAAGTTTCATTATGTGGTTATTGCGATAGAAGAATCACAAAATATGGATGTTCTCTTAATACAAGGTCTCATGGAAAAATTACAAGCCCATGAGAAAAGAGTCAATGAGATTCAAAAGAATGTGGATGCATAAACACTTAATTATTTCAAAGCAAGATTATTCTGGATATTTCCATGGGGGTAGAGGACATGGACAAAGCAAATGAAGAGGAGTAAGAGGCGAATTTTGAAAATGAGGTTGAAGCAGCCTCAACAAGTCAATCGGTCGACTGTATGAAACAATCCGGTCGATCGGTTACACTGACAATGACAATTCAAGATCCAGGTTTGACAAATCAAAAGTTAAATGCTATAATTGTTAAAAGGCAAGGTCATTACGCTAGAGATTGTTGGAGTCCAACCAAAAGGGTTGAGGAGAATTCAAATCTTATAATAGAAGAAGAGAAGGAAACCACCCTACTATAAATGCATAATGAGAGAATGCAAGACAAAGAAAATAGGTGGTATCTAGAAAATAGAGCTAGCAACCACATGTGTGAAGACAAACACAAGTTCATAGAGCTTGATGATGCAATTACAGACAATGTCATATTTGTGGATCATTCAAAAATTTCTATCAAAGGAAAAATGTACGATTTTGATTAAATTGAAAGATGAAAGTCATCAATTTATTGGTAATATCTATTATATACCAACGATGAAAACCAACATATTGAGCTTAGGATAATTGTTGGAGAAGGGGTATAAGATTAAGATGAAAGATCGTACTTTGACATTACTTGACACTAAATGAGCTATGGTTGCAGAGGTAGCCATGACAAGAAATATAATGTTCTTGCTATGCATAGAGACAGATGTGCCTAAATGCCTAAATACATGTGTGAAGGATGACACTTGGCTTTGACATATGAAACTTTGGCATGTAAACTTCGATAGCTTGAAGATGATGGCACAAAAGAAGATGTTGAAGGGTCTACCATCCATTATACATCCAAATCAGTTGTGTGAAGGATGTTTAGTAAGCAAACAATTTCGTAAGAGTTTTTTGAAAAAGTCTACATTAAGAGCAAGTCAACTCCTACAAGAAATACATGTCGATGTTTGTGGTCTTATCAAACCATGTTTGTTAGGTAAAAAATTATATTTTTTAATTTATATTAATGATTATAGTAGAAAAACTTGGGTATACTTCTTAAAAGAAAAGTCTAATGTGTTTAGTTGTTTTAAAAAGTTCAAGGCATTAATTGAAAAAAAAATAGTTATTCTATAAAATCATTTAGGATGGATAAGGGGTGAATTTTGTTCTAATGATTTTAATAAGTTTTATGAAGATCATGGTATAAAGAGACTCCTAACGATGCCTAGATCCCTACAATAAAATAGTATGGTGAAGAGAAAGAATAGAAGCATCTTCAACATGGCAAGAAGCATGCTCAAAACTAAGAAGATGCCCAAAGAGTTTTAGGTTGAAGTTGTAGATTGTGCTATCTTCTTTTCAAATAAGTGTCCTACTAAAGGCTAGAATGTCATAACTCTATAAGAGGCATGAAGTGAAAGAAAGCCAAGTGTTTCTCACTTTTAAAGTTTTTGAGAGCATTGGCTATGTACATGTAGATGATCAAGTAAAAACCAAGTAAGATGACAAGATCAAAAAGATGATCTTTGTAGGTTATGATCAAAAGTCCAAAGGATACAAGCTTTACAACCCTAATAAAAGAAATATGGTGATTAGTAGAGATGTTGAGTTTAATGAAGAATTAGCATGGGATTGGAAGATAAATGATTGTCAGAAATATGACTTCCTACTGATTCTTGATGAATAAGAGGAAAGATATGAAGATCATCAAAAACCTATAGTCACACCTCTATAAACACTAATGAGTTTAACTTCTTCTTCTTCTAATGGAAACTCATACAGTGGCACTCCACCAGGTCCACCAAGAAAGATGAGAAGCCTTGATGACTTATATGAGGTAACTAATCCTAGTGATGATGTAAAAATATATTGTCACCTTGCTACATTTAATCCTATAGTGTTTGAAGAAGCAATAAAGGATATAAAATGGAGAATTACTATGGATGAAGAGATTGCTTTGATTGAGAAGAATGACATATGTAGATTGGTTTCTAGACCTAAAAGAAAAAAAAAACCAATAGATTTCAAGTGGATCTACAAGGAAAAGAAGAATGTCAAAAGAAAGATCGAGAGTTACAAGGCAAGGTTAGTGGCAAAAGGTTATAGTCAAAAGCATGAGATTGACTATGATGAGGTATTTGCTCTCGTTGCTAGATTGGAGACTATTCACTTAATCATTGTCATCGATGCCCAAAATAAATGGAGAATCTATCCAATAGATGTCAAATCAACTTTAATGGTTTTATTGAGAAGAAGGTCTACATTAAGGAATCTATAAGTTATGAAGTAAATGGACATGAAAACAAGGTTTTAAAGTTGAACAAAGTCTTGTATAGATTGAACCAAGCCCTATTGGCTTGGAATAGTTGCATTGATGGCTATTTCTTACAAAATAGATTTATTAAATGCCCCAATGAATATGTTATCTATGTAAAGATCAAAGAGAGTGGTAATACTCTTATTGTATGTTTGTATGTGGATGACTTAATCTTTACAGGAAATAATCCAATAATGTTTGAAGACTTCAAGCAAGCAATGACCAAGGAGTTTGAGATGATGGATACTGGTCTCATGTTTTACAACTTAGGGATTGAGTTCAAACAAGAGAAGATTGAATCTTTGTAAATCAAGAGAAGTTTGTAGAAGAGGTTTTTAAGAAGTTCAGGATAAAGGATTGTGCAAAAGTGAACACTCCAATTGAGTGTGGAGTAAAGATGTCAAAGAATGATGAAGGGGGGACAATAAACTCTATAACATTAAAAAAAAACCTAGTTGGGAGTTTAAGATATTGGACATGCACTCATCTAAATATTATTTTTGGAGCAGGACTTGTAAGAAGGTTTGTGAAGACACCTACTATAATACATTTCAAAACTTTGAAGTGAATTCTTTGGTATATCAAAGGTACTGTTGATTTTGGCTTATTCTATGGCTATTCTAATAGCTTTGAACTTATAGGTTATAGTGATAGTGATTGGGCTGGAGATATGGAAAGAGCACTACGAGTTTTTTTTTTCTACATGGGAGATACAATATTCACATGGAGTTCAAAGAAGCAATCTATAATCACTCTATCAACATATGAAGATGAATATGTAGCTACTACATCATGTATTTGTCATTCCATACGGCTAAGGAGATTATTAAAGAAAATGTGAATGCCATTAGAAAAGCTTACTGAAACTTATATTGATAACTCATTAGTCATTGCATTAGCAAATAATCCAGTATTTCATGATAGAAGTAAGCATATTGACACAAGATTTCATTACCTACAAGATCGCATTGCAAATAAGAAAGTTGAAGTCAAGTGAAGACACAAGATCAAGTTGCAGATATATTTACAAAGCCACTCAAATATGATGTTTTTATCAAGATGAGAGATGTGTTGGGAGTTATGAAGAAATCAAGTTTAAGGGAGGATGTTGAAAGTAAACTAATTTTTGGAAATTAGTTGAACACTAGATCGACTGGTTTGGAACAGGTCGACCGATTGCGACAGAGTGACTAGTTGGATTAAATGAATCGGTCGACCGGTTCAGTCGGCAAAATACAATTCTTGTTCAGATTAGGATTTTCTTGTTTTAGTTTAATTCCTTAATTATTTAGGGCTTTATGCCTATAAAAAGGCTTGTAATTCAACATTATTATAAGTACAAAAGGAGAGAGAATAGCTAAAGGAAGCTTAGAGAGAAACACTTAACAAAAGTATTCCTTTCTCTCAATCTTCTTCTTGTTCTTGAGTTTTTGACCTTGCATTACTGTGTTGATCTTATTCAACACCTGTTTTACTTCCAACACTAAACCACAATTTTTTTTTCAAAATCTTTGTAATACAAGAAGATAAAATTGTTCAGCAATTTCTTTCAATTTAATTCGATTGGAGTGACAGAGTGGCTGAACTCAAGGAGATGACAGTCCCAGATCAGGAACAAAAAACAGAATTTGATGAAATGGGAGGGCGATAATTAAGTGAATTCCCTTTTGGCCACTTGTAGCACTTTAGCCGATGCATGCAACCAGGGTTGGATTGAAATAGGTCCTGATTCTAATTAATCTCCAGTAGGCTGAGTAACCTGATCAATGAAATGCAATAGACCACCTGTGAGAATTTTGATGGTGGTTTCTTAAAGAAACAGAATGGGAGGGAATCGGGATTGTGCTTCTACAAACTATATATTTATGTACGAGTGTTGGTCTGAGAAACATGTTTCATGAAGTAAGCCCTTTTCAGTGTAGTAAATATGATTCACAGGCAATTATCAAAAGGGGGAAAAAATGATCACAGGACTGTTGGTCTTGGTGGCTGGCAGTAGTCCAGAAGAGCATTTGGTTAGGATAGAGAGTATAGTAATATGGAACTCTCTCAAACTTCCTGCTATGAGAATATGTCTCGTAGTAGATGGTTAGTGTACTAGAATTTCAAACCCATCAGTAACATATCCCGACGAATAGATTTCTGCTTGTTTCGCACCTTTGAGCAAGTTATGAGAGGATTTCCGTAGAAATTTTGCTTCCCATACAGTACATGGAGATCATAACCCGGTAGAAAGGCAAATTTTGCGATGTTTTTAACTTCATTCACATTGCAGCACATATAAGTCCTTAAATGACTTACAGCCAAATTGATGTATGCACATACAAGTCCTTAAATGACTTTCAGCAGATGAGTGAAGGTGTTAAGACTTACAGCGTTTTCAGAGAACCCGATGTCCACACATCTCCTGGGATCACTCCAGCTAAATTGATGTTTCTCAAAACCCTTCAAAGAAATTAAAGATAGGCTTAATTAGTTCTCAATAGAACATGTTCTCAAGTTTATTTTAGACATTTTACGGACAGTTGACGAACAATTTTTTCACTCTGGGGGGGATGTTGGTTAAATTAAACTCTGGTCCAGACATATCAGTGATCCTCCTGCAGTACATTGAAAAGAAAAGAATGTGTTATAGTTCCCTTTATTCTTTCTGTCTTCTTCAAAGAGGAAACACCAAAATCATTGTATTTATTGCTGTGCATCTCAGGAAGTAGTTTGACTCACAAGTCTGTCAACTTCTCTAGAGAAAGAATGGCAGGAGGTATGGGCCCTTCTAGTCCACTTGCGTATAATTCACTTCGTTTGTCCAAAGAGGAAAAACAAAATATCAGAATATTGTGCAACATGTAGCAGAGAAAAATATTGATGGACTAATGATTTATCGACATTTGATTGATTCAGGAGTTGTGTTTGGAGCTGGTTATCAGACAGGAGAAGCTGGGTCATCATGAGCAGAAGGTAGGTGATTTGTCACCTTAATTTATAATTATTAGTTTTCCCTAAATATCTATATTGTTTATTTAATTCATGTTAAAAGAATGAAGCAAATGAATAAATTGAGTGATTATTACAAATGAGAATTATTGGTAATTTATGTGAAATTACCGGGATTATTATTTGGCCAACAAAAAGGGTTAGCCGGATGCTGGGTAATTCATATGGAATTACCGGATTGATTTTGGCAACCAAAATGGATTAGCCGAATTCCTTGGGTAATTAAAAGAATTATCGGGTTTACTGGTTAATAAAGAGGTTAACCGTATATAGGATAATTCATACGAAATTACCAGATTGATTGGCTAACAAAAGAGGTTAGCTGGATGCTGGGTGATTCATATGGAATTACCGGATTGATTTTTGCAACCAAAATGGGTTAGCTGAATTCCTTGGCTAATTAAAAGAATTACCGGGTTTACTGGTTAATAAAGAGGTTAACCGTATAGAGGGTAATTCATATAGAATTACCGGATTGATTGGCTAACAAAAGAGGTTAGCCGGATGATGGGTAATTCAGATGGAATTACCGGATTTATTGGTAACCGAGGAAGGAAAACCAAATTTCTGAGTAATTATATGGAAGTGTTAGAATTATTTGATAATCGAGATGAGTTAGCTGGATATTTAAGTTTTGAAAAGATTATGTAAATTAATTGATTGAGTTAGATTGAAGTTAGAATTATTAAATTTTAAAGGTTAAGAGTGAATAATTAATATTAGGCTAAGATATTGAGTAAACTGATTAATGTGGTTATTGTTGAAACAGGTACACCGCGAGGTGATGCAGATTGTTAGATGTAGGAATTTTCTGTTTATGAATTATCATTTTAGAATGTAATATTTATGTCTTTATTTTCTTTGAAAACCTTGTGTGTTGTAAAAAATTAAGCAGAAAATGTATAGCATGTAATAGACGTATTATCTTTGTGTTGTAAAATTCAAGTAGAAAATGTGTAGTATGCTATGGATGTATTATATATATGTATAGTTGTTATGACTAAATCATTTTCAAAATGATAAGATAAGTTTGTCATATAAAGTAGTAGAATACATTAGATGTTTTAAGACAATATGACTCTTAATCTTAATATTATATTCATGTAGTCTAAATGCATGTATGTAGTTAGTTAGCCTTTATTACTTTTTAGTGATGAATTTGTTTATCTTTCGAATTGTTTTAGTAATACTTTTATGTTGACTTATTAATTGATATTATGAGACTTGAATATATTGATAAGTATAAGTATTGAGATATTGTTTGATGAATGAGATGTGATCCAGGATGATTGGATCAAGATGAAAGTTGTAATGACATATAATAAAAGTGTTGTCGATAACTTAGTACCAATAAAAACAGAGAAAACTCTGCTGAATTTTTTTTAAAAAAATCCCATAATCTTAGACATATTATTCAATATTTGACATTAGTAAAGAAATGTTTGAGATTTCATGACATTATAATTCAAGGATGTTACAGTTAGAAAACAATTACTAAAAATGTCATTGTTATTGTTAATGCAATGATGAAATTACAAATGGTATTCTGTCAATGATATCTTATAATTACCGATGGATATACCGACAAAATAAAACAGGTAAATTTTTTTTGGCATGCTTTGTTTATCTGTAAATCCATCAGTATATTTATTACCAACGGACTCACTGACAATCCATAAATTACCGATGAGAGTTTTTCAAAAGGATCATTTCCATCCATGTGTATATCGGTAACATACGTACCGACAAATTGCTAGTGTAAATACCGACAGAAATTTTTGTCGATAAAACTATTAAATCTAATAGTGTTTCACGGTAAAACATTATAATTTATCTACAAGTTGTAGTTCTAAGTCTATCTACTCATTAACCTCCCGTGAGTATGAAATATTAGTATAAAATGAAGTATTATTAGGGATTGTGGTAGCGGTTGTAATTTAAAGTGATTTTTGCTCATAAATACTTTAAAATAATATTTTTTAGTTTTTAAAAAATATTTTTGATATTATTACATCAAAATAATCTAAAAATATAAAAAAATAAACAAAAAATTATTTTTAAAATTTTTAAAAATATAATTTCAACCGCGTCCCAAACACTATAATAGTGTAAAGGCAGTGGAAACACACAAGTCAAGGATAATAGGAAAGTGGGAAACTGGGAATGAACTTGTGAATGAATGCAGTGCTGTCAGTGGTGAGAGTACTGCAGTGCAGAGAAGACGATAAAAGGAAGCGGTTTTTTTTTAAATCAAAATTAATTACTTGCAGCTTGAACTCTCAGGTTATATATTATTGTGTTTCAGCGCAGAGAGGTCAAATCTCATATTTGTATATTCAGTTTAACTGGCTACTTAATCTATATGTTCTTGTTTTGTCTTCATCTGAGTTGAACTACATATGTTTCCTTTTTGTGAAAAAGATAACTTGAAATCATATGGACTACATCTTTCAATCAAGGTCATGCAGTTCATAAACTTACAGGCATTAGTCATGGATCTTCAAGGAAAGAAGGCAAAGCATATCAATGTTCAAAAATAAGTAAATCCAATGATGGGTGTAATTTAGGAACCTACAGATTTTGGCTGTTTTGGAGGAATGAGTCTTGCACTGTTCCAGTCAGCTTGTTGCCACTCAAAAACCTGGTAAGAACCACACTCAAACTTTCAGCATAATTTATTGCGCCATCGTTGATAAGATTTCAATAACCAAATTCCAAATTATCAGACTTTAACATTGCTCACGTAAACTGTCGTTGTATTGTATTAGGAGGAATCTCCCCAACCAACTTGTTAAAAGTTAAGTCGCTGCAAGAAATTACAGCAAACAAAATTTTAGGCTTCAGTCTCTGAAGAAAGATTTTACATCTTTGTAAATATAATGGCAATAAACAGGTGAATATATATATATGTCTCATAATTAAAGGTTATTAAATTCTTTGAAGTAATCCTCTATTTATATTCTTCCTTGGAGAGTTGCAGTTGCTTGAAATCACTACCTTCTCATAGGAGCTCATCGGTTATGCAAACCAGCCAATGTTATGTTAGAAGCTAGTTGTGATTCTTCTACTCACTCTAGCAGGACTTTAGTTATTATATACCCAGGATCATATATTAATGTAGGATTTTGAACTTATCCTAACGACCTGATGATTCAGGCAGATCCCACGCACCAGCTGTACTTGGAGATCATAATGGAAAAATGTGGCAGAATTGAAATGTATAAAAGGAAATTCTATGTTGCTTAGCAGCAGATGTAAGGCGATGAGTGAAGTTCACACTTACAGTGTTTTTTCCACTTTCCATACGTTTTCTGGGATTGTTCCAGTTAAATTGATGTTCCTCAGAACCCTTGCAACAAGTTACAGGTTGGTTAAACAGTTCTGAACAGAACATATCCTCAACTGTACTATGAAAAGTTATGCATGAAGCAGTTCACATACAAGTATTTCCTTTCAATCGGCCAGTTAGGTAACTGAAACTCTGGTCCAGGCATATCAGCAATCCTCCTGCATAACAGTAAGAGACCTTGAATACAAGTTAAATGTTCAATTCCGTTCATTTATCTCTCCCTATCCCTCACACACAAAGAGAATTCTTCAATAATTAATACAGCAGGAAGTATGCAGCACAAGAAAGTGGTTTTACTCACAAATCAGACAACTTTTCCAACTGAAAAATCGCAAGAGGTATGGGTCCTTGCAATCCAGTCGCGTACAATTCACTTCATTAGTCACGAAAAGAACTCAATAAAGTGCAACATGTTGCATTAGAATGAATTAAGATCTTGTGAAGATAAACATCTCACAGATTTTGAAGTTGAGTCCAGTTCCCCATGAACTCGGGTACGGTGCCATTAAGATTATTATCACTTACGCGACTGCACAATGAATATGTTAAATTATAAATAAATAAATAAATAAAGTGTTTAAGGAAAATAAGTGAGGGCTTACAAATCCTTCAAGTCTTTTATCTGCGCAAGTGCCTCTGGCAAGGTCCCCACTAACTTATTGCCGGAGAGTATCCTGCAATTGTTAATTCACGGCATCAAAGCAAAGATTTCAACTAATGAAAACGAAATCTCTAGCAAGTCTTCACAATGAAGAATTTAGTTAAATGTCTTACAGAGTTTTTAAGTTGACAAGCTTGCCAAGCTCAGGTGGGACAACACCAGAAAACTGATTTGATTCAAGGCTCCTATATTTTATAATTGTATTTGATAAAGTGAAATAACCATTAGAGAACAAAGTAAACTAGCATTGCTTGCAATATTCGAATAACTCAAACTAGAGGTAGAGCACTATAACAGATTCAAGCCATACAAGTAGGTGAGGGCAGTAAAACTTCCCAAATGTCCAGGAATATTTCCTGACAAGCGATTTGCAGTAAGCGAGCTGCACAAGAGGTTAGTTAGGAAGGAAGTTTTAAGCTCACTCTTACATAGAAAATAAGATAAACCAAGAAGAGGGGTGAATTTATTAATGAGCTGACATGAAAGACAGATTTTTCATCGAAGCCCATTCCACCGGAATTGTGCCGAATAGATAGTTGCGAGTGAAATCTCTGTCATAGACAATGTTGTTGTATAAAAATTATTTTCCATCTTGAAAATTGCTCCAAAAATTAATATAAACGCTTGAAATTTTAATATAAACTGTGACAGAATGGCAAACTCATAATCACATAACATCTAATGAGTATTAATTATCATCGAGGCATCTCAAGATTCATAATCATTTAATGGATTCAGAATTGAGGCCTCGAAGCAGAAACATGAGCCAAATATATATGTCCTTAATTAAGGGTTCTTACATTTTTTGGACATAAGTAAGGTTGGCCAATTCCGGAGGAAGCCTGCCTGGAAGACTGTAATCTTTGAGCTGGCTTTATTGCAAGCAGGAGAGAGAGACATCATTGGTCACAGTTTAGGAAAGCTAAGATATATATATATATATATATAACAAAGAAAAACATAAGAATGTAAAGTAATTAAGAGGCTTACAATGAAGTAATGTGAAGTAATGTAACATTATAAAATAGTTGTTAATAATAATAATAATAATAATCAATTTAAAATAAAATGCAATTTAAATTAAACTATAAATTGATTGTTAAGTTTAAATACTATATTGTGGGATTGGTGAATTATTACTATATGATGATAAGAATTTGTTATGTATAAATATTATTTTATTGTTATTTGTACCGGTAGATGTATCTTAATTGGTATGATCAAACGAAAGAAAGAAATCATGAGATCAAATTCTACAATGAGTTTGTCATTTCTTGAAAAAGAATTAGATACAAAACAAAATCACAACTTTTTAGGTGTTAAAAAATTCAAATGCCTATAAATGAATCTAATTATATAAAACAAAACACCCATAGAAGCTATTTTGTGTTATATACGGCCAAAGATATATTTTACTGTTTTTCAAGCATTTGCAAAGTTTTGGTTAAAGTTGTTTAATTGTGCGAGTCTCTTGAAGTTTAATCCAAGAAATACAATTAGTAAATTTTATTTATAAAAGTTATATATTGATATTATTTTATATAATAATAACTAAAAAGAATTAAAAAAATGAGGGTAATTTGACTAACCTCTCCTCACAAATCATTGTTAATTGGAATGATTTTATCTTTCGACATTAAATTTTAATTTTATCTTTCTTTTTTATACATATAATTTTAATTTTATCTTTCGACATTAAATTTATTAGAAATTGAGTTTTATAAAAAAAAATAATTTTTTTCTATGGGATTATTTTATTCTTATAATCTAGATCATAGGTTTTGCAGATTAATTTGATTTTTTTGTTATTTTTTTAATTGAATATTTTTTTCCAGTATCTTCATTAACATTGAGTTAATTGAAATTATATTTCATAATTTGTTTCATTTTTTTTATGAAGTTTTCCTAACCTCATGATACAAGTTTAGAAGGTTAACTCGAATTAACTCAAGTTATTATTTTTTTATTTTATCCTCCAATATTTAATTTATTAGGAACTGAAATTCATGATTATTTTTCTATTTGCTTTCTAAAGGGTTATCATGGCCTTATGACATATGTCTTGGATTTTACTTCTCTTTTTTTTAATTGAATTTCTTTTTCTTAATTACATAATTCAATATTAAGAATTGATCTTTATAATTTTTCTCAATTTACTTTTTATGAAGTTATCCGGTCTCATAACTCAAGTTCAACAGGTTAATTCAAGTTGACTCAATTTGTTTTTTTTTTGTTATTAAATTTTATTTTTAATTTTATCTTTTAACATTTAGCTGATTAATCACTTGAAGTTTAATGCAAGAAATACAATTAGTAAACTTTATTTGTGAAAGTTATATGTTCATATTATTTTATATAATAATAATTAACAAGAACTAAAAAAAAACGGTACTTCACTAACCTTTCCTCACGAATCAATTTTAATTGAAATAATGATTTTTTTTTCTTATATATAATTTTAATTTTATCTTTTAACATTAAATTTATTAGAAATTGAGTTTTATAAAAAAAAAATTAATTTTTTTCTATGGGGTTATTCTATTCTCATGATCTATATCATAGGTTTTGCAGATTAATTTGATTACTTGATTTTTTTGTTATTTTTTAATTGAATATGTTTTTCCAATTTCTCCATCAACATTGAGTTAATAGAAATTAGATTTCATAATTTGTTTTATTTTTTTATGAAATTATTCTAACCTCGTGACACAAGTTTGGAAGGTTAACTCAAGTTGACTTAAATCATTTTAAAAAAAAATTTATCCTCCAACATTGAATTTATTAGAAATTAGAATATATAATTTTTTTTCTATTTACTTTCTATAGGGTTGTCATGACCTTGACATGTGTCTTGGATTTTGCTTTTCTTTTTTTTAATTGAATTTTCTTTTAATTACATTTTTCAATATTGAGAATTGATCTTAATAATTTTTTTTAATTTTATTTATATGAGGTTATCCGGTTTTATAACTCATGTTCGATAGGTTAATCTAGGTTAACTCAAGTTGTTGTTTTTTTTATTAAATTTTGTTTTCAATTTCATCCTTCAACATTAGGTTGATTGAGAATTAAGCTTTATTTTTTTCTTATTTGCTTTTTATGGGGTTATCATGGTTTCATGACCCAAGATGTAGATTCGACAAGTTAACCCGAGTTAATCCAAGTCAATCTAATATGTTTTCTTCTCAATATTTACAAAAAAAAAATATTATCTTGAATCTTTTAAGTTAAATTATATTTTTATTAGACCGAGTCATATTGAGTCAATTCCACATGATTAATTTTTCTTCCTTAAAAACATGTTAGTAATTTGTGGGTATTTCTTTACATTCAAAATTTTTGCATTCTCACTCGCATTGTAGTGTAACAAGAGATGATAATTTGGTAATGAATTATTGAGTCAAGGTACATATTGCCTGAACTAAATTGGATTGGATCTCAATCAATCTAGCTTGACAATTACAGCCAGATAGTAGCTAAATTACTGTCCTTACGTACCTATTAAAAAGTTTAGAAGAAGCATACAAATAAACAATCATCTCAAAAGATAAAAAAAAATAAACATAATCTTTTTTTCAAAAAATTAAAAAAAAAAAAAGAAAACATAATTCTTTTTAAAAAATAAAAAATAAATAAATAATTTAGGCTTCTCTAACCATAAAGAGGCTATATATTGTATAGTTAGAAAGGTTTACAAAAATTAGATATGACTAAGCCCAACGAGGGCCCAAATATTGTCAACGTAGTTATCCAAATTCAAACGAAGATAATACTAGGAAGTGAAGGGGTAACTTTCATTTGGCCCAAATGCCTAGTTCCATTTACTAAAGTCTAAAATATAATAATTAAATAGATGTCTTATTACCCTCTAATTTTAACTTCTAAGAAATAATAATAAGAAGAAAAAAAATTACAAAAAAGAAGAAGTAACAAAGAAAACCTATATTTTAAGGATTGTATTTTATCTTTGATAGTTGTATTTTTTTTAATTTAGTATATATATTTTCTTAAATATTATATTTTGAAGAATCTAAATTATCAAACTAAGATTAATATCTATAATTACAGTACTTTTTAGTTCCTAAGACATATCTTTAATAGTAAAGTCATTGCATCATATATAAAACAATAATAAAATATTAAAAAAATAAAATTGTTGATGATTTTTGGTACTAAAAAAAATTAGGATCATGATCAATTGAGTTATTTGTTCATAAAATTCACAATATTTAACAACTCAATGTTGAGTTTGTAAGGAAATTAATTAATGAATTAGCTAGGTAGGTTGTTCTTACCTTCTCCTGGATGTAGCTGATCAGAAGCAAGCAAAGTAATAGAGCTCGAGAAACTGATCATCACCATAACTTGGCAAAGCTGAAACATCATTAACATCTTGTGCTGAAAATCGGCTGCAAAAGCTCGAATAAGTTTTTGTATTTGTCGTCATGAGACAGGCAGGGAAAAGCTCTCAGATATTTTGAAACGTGCTAAGAATTTTCTGCTCTTCTTTTTTCTTTTTCTTTTTCTTTTTGCGAATACTGACAGATGTAGACAGAGACCAATCTCTTTTCCACCAGGTGCTAAAGGACAACAAGCTATTTGGAGTTTATGATAGACTCAATTATATTGCAATTATTGGTGCAATATAGAAGATTGGTGCATGATTGACAGTTTCATACTTGCAATTATTTTTATGTTTGGAGAATGGTTTTAGAAAAAAAATTAAAATTTTATTTATTTTTTTTATTTTAAATTAATATTTTTATATTATTTTAATATATTTATATCAAAAATAATTTTTTTTTAAATACAAAAATATTGTTTTAATATATGTTTAAACAAAAAAAACTTTAAAATACACCAATTATATATCTTATGAAGCCGCCCTCGATTTTAATGCTTCTGTTAGCCATCATTTGCTTTGAATATTGAGTTTTTTTCCTACACTATCATCGCGAGCAAATTTATTACATCGTGAATGTAAATTTTTTATCAGATGAACACTCTCAATAAAGTGTAAATTTTTTTATTACTTATCCAATGGTCTCTTCTATGTTATTTTTTCAAATTTTTTAATAAAGTGTAATTTTTTCAATTTCAATGTCGATTTCGCACCCGACATTACGAATGAAGTTTAGAATGTAAAAATGGATAAGAAATCACCATTTGTGGAGAAGATGAGTTTACAGTGTGGGTTAATGGCTGGCTACGGCAGGTTTGGGTGAGAGGAAGTGACTGTGGGTGGTTGGGTTGTGGTAGAGGAATGGAGGCAAGATGATGGTGCCGGTGGAGAGGGCTGTGTTTGTGAGGAAGGGCTGATTCGGCAAGAAAGGGGCTGGAATTTTTGGGCATGAATATTCGGGTTAAATGCTGGACATAATTTATGCCTTGTGTCTTGTGTATTTCTTTCTGGCTCCCGAGCTTTATACACAGTTCTCTATTTATAATTCAAGAGTCTGTAGTCATATCAAATTCAAGAATCTCATACAAAAACAAGCTGACTCTTTCTTTAAATTTAAATTTTATTAAAAATATTCATAATATCCATCCCCATAAATCGGAAGTAATAATCAGTGGCCAGGAAAAGTGTCTGGGGCTCTGAATTCTCACAACCACGGAGATAGATTCCATAGACCGTTTACATTATATAGAATTATAAATCCATAAGCATACCAAGATGGATGGTAAGCAACAAGACGTTGTGTAGACGTCTAAATATCGATCCTCAGTATCATCATTATATGATTACAAACGAAGCTCCAAGCATGTCTTTGGCTTTATTCAATTAAAGACGAGGTTTCACTGATGTTTAAATTTATGGACTCGGGATTGATGGGGTAAAGATCATGGACAGATGTAGAGGAATTTCCAATCCATGATTTATCAGATGGAGGAAAGAGGTCTTGTTTGCTGTTTAAACTCTGGTCCATGACCTGCTGATAGTGGCCTTTGAGATGTTTGGAGTGTAAATCATCACCATAAATGCTAGGATCTGAGATCATCTCCTGGATGCTGGTCTGTCCTTCAAGCATGCTCACCACTTCTGACATTGCAGGCCTTAGAGATGGAGATGCATTGGTGCATAAGAGAGCCAATTTGATCATCCTCTCAGCCTCTTCCTTGTTGAATTCAGACTGCAGCTTTGGGTCCACTATCTCCATTAAATTTCCCTTTTTTTGCACTACATGGGCCTGTGAAAGCAAAAAGTAAAGTATTTGCAGAGAGGAGTAGTGCCTAATGCATCATGGATTCAAGATAGCAACAAGAACAGACTCGTAACTTACCCAGTCAAGAAGACATACGAATTCATTTGGTGTCCTGTAGCTCGAATTGCTTCTTCCACTGACAATTTCTAAAGCAACAACTCCAAAACTATAAACATCTGCTTTGTCTGTTAAATAACCCCACAGCGCATATTCTGGAGCCATATATCCTCTGAAATCAGAACCATGCCAGATTAGTGACTCTACCGGAGTATATTGCGATCACTGAATAAAGGAAGCTGCAAATTAAGTCTGATTAAAACTTACATGGTTCCAGCAACACGAGTGCTAATGTGAGTGTTCTCCTCTTCATTGAGCTTAGCTAGTCCAAAGTCTGATATCTTGGCACTTAGATCTTTGTCCAGTAATACATTTGTACCTTTGATGTCTCTGTGAACAATCCTGATTGCAGATTCTTCATGGAGAAATGCTAAACCTCTGGCTATTCCAACACATATCTTATATCTTGTTGGCCAATCCAGCATCAGAAAACTTGTTTCTGAACCTGTAGCTAATCCAGTAAAGGAGGTTCACTAAATAAAATGACTTCAACTTTGCTATTCGATGCTATTATTGAAAAAAGAAGAAGAAGAAGATTTTACTGGAAAGTAATCAGATGCCATTACGGTTACCAAAAAGTGCTTTGGCGAGGGAGTTGTTTTCCATGTATTCGTACACCAGAAGCAACTGATCTCCTTCAATACAGCATCCATAAAGCTTTACAAGATTGGGATGCTGTAAACCAGATATCATGCCTATTTCATTCACAAATTCTCGGTTTCCTTGCCTGGATTTAGGAGATAGCTGCTTAACAGCAATGAGAGTTCCATCTGACAATTTACCCTGCATTGAATTTATCGTAGACATTTTGCATGATCAAACAAAGGGCAATGATCAACTGGGACAATATGCAAGAGAATATTAGAGTGACAGACCTTGTATACGGAGCCAAATCCACCTTCTCCAATTTTGTCAGCAGAATCAAAATTGTTAGTGGCAGCTCTCAGCTGCCTCAAAGTGAAGGAACCAGTTTTCAGATCTAGCCCTTTTAGATCTGCACATAATTGTTGGTGACACAAGAGAAATGCTTCAACATCATCAATGCGCGGATGTGTTATATTCTAGATGTTTGCGTGTGTAATAGCTGTTAATTAATTAAATAAGGAAAAGGCTTTAGCACGCAGATGATTGATTTCAATGTACCTCGTTCTCTCATGAACTTGTCTCTAAAATAGAATTTCCAACAAATGACACCCATTACCAAGAAAACAAGGAGTAAGGCTGAAGTGACAACTCCAACCACGATAGGTATTTTACTTGCTTCTCCAGGTTCTGAAATTATACAAAGTTACACGTACAAACACAGAAAGCCAATGGGACAAT
Organism: Populus simonii; assembly: GCA_007827005.2. Taxonomy (NCBI): domain Eukaryota; kingdom Viridiplantae; phylum Streptophyta; class Magnoliopsida; order Malpighiales; family Salicaceae; genus Populus; species Populus simonii. Next base: position 9,121,966 of record CM017474.2, read on the forward strand.
AAATCACTGTAGGGCAGCAGTTCACTTCTCACCTGGACAATAAGTTCTCTGGCCTGAAAACCACAAACCATAAAATGTTTCTTAGATGGTATAATGAACTGAGTAGAAGCTTACATAAAGTTAAGATGAAAATCAAAGCCAGGTTCATAAGGAAGAATTTGTTTGTTCAATGAAGTTTTAATACCATTGCTCGGTTTTCATTTTAACTTAATAAAGGTCATTATATGAATGAAATTCGCAAATGAGATGCTGGGAATATATATATAAAACATGCCTGAGCATACAGTTATTGCAGAAATAATAGGACCGTAATTTCCTCTTTGTGGAATGCAAGTAGTCCCTTTTCCATTCCAGTATAAACGGATCTCCAAGGTATTGTCTGTCACATTGGCTTTGAATTCTATAGAATAAGCTTTGTTAGATCCACTGGCAGCCTTCTTAATATTAAAATCTGGTTTCTCTAGTTTCCCCTGGAAAACAAATCCCAAGTTAAAAGGATCTTTTTGAAGGAAAAAAAAATCATCTTTTTGGATAATTTAATCTCAATTACCTGAATATAAATGTCAAAAAAGCGTTTTCCAACTCTTTTGTACGATTCGTCATCTGTGAATTGTATCTCAGCAAAGTCGAGAGTAACAGTGTACATCCCATTTTCTAGACAATATCCATAATAAGTGAGAGAGATGGCAGCTCTGCGTGCTGTATGATACACCGTATCCGTTGGGAAATAAGAGTTGTTTGAAAGAAGTTTATATCCGGGGCCTTTTTGATCATCATCCATAAAATCTCCAGTGCTGCTGAATCCCCAGTTTGATCTTTTATTGGAATAAATCCTAGCAGCATCACTTTCAATGCTTTCGTCACCTTCATACAAGACACTCCTATTTTTTACATCCGGTCCACCACAGTTTACATGGAATGAACGATAAACTGCAATACGTCAAATTAGTACACCATTAGAACAGTTTACATGTGAGTGTTAAGATTTTTGGATCCCTTTGCTCCACAACAAGAGCTATTACTCTACTATATAGCTTCAAATCGATTAGTCATTGGCTAGTACTTTTCCAAGTGGCTTGTCACAATCAGTGTTCTTCTCACAATCAGTGTTCCCTGATTTCGGTATGTTGATAAATTTGAAACTGATTTTAAAGAACTTCTTTACTTGTCATTTAAGGAGGGAAAAGAATATCATACTTTTGGGGCACTCATGTATGCCTGAGCATGGAAGAATTCCGCTTCTGTAAGACATGGAAATTATAGTAAGAATTTCAAATGGTTCTGCAAACTGCAATATAAGAATCAGATATCGAAACCATGCCTGTTCATTATAGTAGGAATTAGCATTATTCACCCCCCAAAAAAAATCATATTATTCAAGTAAAATATTCATTTTATGTTTGCTCATTGGGAAATTCGGTCCCTGGCTGTTCTCTTTTCATGAGTGTTTGTGCTTGTATCTTGGGGTAAATAAATAATAAAGCATGTCACATTCTATTGATTTTAAAAGCTACAAGGACATGGCCTGTTATATCTGATTCTAGGATACCAAGTTTGAGCTGAGAAAGAAAATCTGGATAGGATTTAAAGACATAAATATAAATTGCAGATTTAACTCCAAAGATATTCAGTTAAAATCCTGCTTAGCATCTGATATATAATGTATTTTTTCCCCTGAGAACTATATATGAACATGAAATGGTTTACATGATTAGCAGCATATTCTGTTAACGCAGGTTCCACCATTGCAAAGATGTTTTTAGTCTACGGGAGTGAGTTTTTATAAGGGATATTTACCTGCCTGTCTGCATTTAAGAAATCCCTTTTAAATATCCCAACAGGGAATTTTGAAATTTTATCCTGCAAGAGCTCCATTTCCAAATTAAGGTTATCCATAGGGACCTCATTTCATCCTAGATTCCTGCTAAGCAGAAATACACCTCTTTTACGTTGTATCAGTTGTGGTTCTTTGTCCTTGGAACAAGATTATTGGACTTAGTATGACAACTACCAGATTGGATCTCCAACAACATGAAATACCAAAAAAATCGCTCTCCAGAGTGTATAAGAGGAGCCTTACAAGTTATTCTTGATGAATGAACTCCTGTACGTGTTTGTACCCCTGGTTTATAGATTCAAATCATTAAGTTTCGCAGCAACCAGGAGTATCCCAAATTTAAGAAAATAGATATCCTTACAGGGCATCTTGACAGCTTGGCGGCAATGAAAAGTTATTGTAGGAAACATCACTGCAAGAAGCCAAGGGAATCATAAATATGAATATGAACCTCAACAAAATTAATAATAAGTGGAACAAATGAAATGCTAAGCAAGATTAAAAAAACAACCACATATTTTCAGAAACTAGGCTTTCGTTGAGGCGCTACCGGGATAGATAAAAATGCCTTTGGCATGAATATATATGTAGCCTTAGATTATCAAGATTCACTCAGAAGACCACTTTAAAAATATTAAGGGTTGATCAATTATCAGCAGTTATATCTTTACAAGAGAGCAGAGAAGTTGAACAGAATATCTAAACTGAAATAACTGAAACCTGTGATACATTTCAGAAACATACATATTTTTGCCTCTTTTGAAAAATGAGTCTGGGACACTTCCAGTCAGATTGTTTCCACTCAAAAACCTGGTTTTCAAAAGCCAGATTGATTCTTTCAGCACAATTCACTCCTCCATCCATGGTCAGATTTCAACATTCTGATTGCAAATATTCAAATTTAAATACTTACATAAATTCACGTGTTATTGCATCTGAAGGAATTTCTCCTTCCAACTTGTTGAAAGTTAAATCCCTGCAAAAGATTACAGTAAAAGATTTTCCAGCTTTAGTTTTCAGAATATCCCTTGCACCTTTGTAAGTAGTTTTGCAATAGACAAGCTGGAGCTTCTGCCAAATGCAAATACCTGCATTATTTTTACTTAGGTTTCATTTGGTTCATGGTTAAACACAAACCAAGTTAAATGTCAAGGATGTAAAAGTGTTTAGAATGTTTGGAAGAAGGTTTAGAAATAAGGTTCTAAATGTTGAAAGCACAATGATTTTAATGGAAATTAGTTGAACGGATCGACCGGTTGGGAACAGGTCCACCGGTTGAGATAAAGTGACCGGTTCAGTTGGCAAAATACAATTCTTATTTAGATTAGAATTTTTTTTATATTAGTTTAATTTCTTGATTGCTTAGGGCTTTATGCCTATATAAAAAAAGACTTGTAATTTAGCATTATTATAAGTACAAAAAAAAAAAGAGAATAGTTAAGGGAGCTTTAAAAGAAACACTTAACAAAAGTATTCCTTCCTCTCAATCTTCTTCTTGTTATTGAGTTTTTGGCCTTGCATTATTATGTTGATCTTATACCATACCTATTTTACTTACAACAAGTGGTATTAGAGCTTAATTAGGTTTGATTATTAGACATGATCAATCCAAACTTCTCACTTCAATGTCCTAGGTTGACAAAGGGCAACTACAAAACTTGTGTATTGAAGTAAAAGCTTGGCTATGTTCCCAAGATGTATGGGAGATGGTAGAAAAAAGCTTTGAGAAGCCTATAGATGGAGCAACGTTGATTTCAGCCTAAAGGGAGGCTGTGCAAAAGACACAAAGGAAGAATCAACAAGAACTCATAATCACCCACCAATGTCTGGATGATGCTACTTTTGAGATACTGGCCAACGCAACCACCACCAAACATGCATGAAATGTTTTGCAAGAATTAAATAAGGAGTTGATAATGTGAGAAGGGTACATTTACAAAAGCTACATCGTAACTTTGAAAAGTTATATATGCTTGAATCAGAGAATATTTCAGAATACTTTGCAAGAGTATTAGCCATATACAATAAAAAAAAAAAAAAGATATGGAGAGAAGATGGAAGAGACACGTGTGGTAGAGGAGATCCTACGCTAACTATAAAAGAAGTTTCATTATATGGTTATCGCGATAGAAGAATCACAAAATATGGATGTTCTTTCAATACAAGGTCTCATGGGAAAATTACAAACCCATGAGAAAAGAGTCAGTGAGATTCAAAAGGATGTGGGTGCATAAACATTTATTTCAAAGCAAGATTGTTCTGGATGTTTCCATGGGGGTAGAGGACATGGATAAAGCAAAGAAAGAAGAGTAAGAGGCGGATTTGGAAAAGAAGGTTGAGGTAGCCTCAACAGGTCAATCGGTCGACTACATGAAACAATTTGGTTGATCGGGTACACTGACAATGACAATCCAAGATCCAAGTTTGACAAATCAAAAGTTAAATACTATAATTGTTAAAAGGCAAGGTCATTATGTTAGAGATTGATGGAGTCCAACCAAGAGGGTTGAGGAGAATGCAAATCTTATAATAGAAGAAGAGAAGGAAGCCACCCTACTATAAATGCATAATGAGAGAATGCAAGACAAAAAGAATAGATGGTATCTAGAAAATAGAGCTAGCAACCATATGTGTGAAGACAAAAACAAGTTCATGGAGCTCGATGAAGCAATTACAGACAATGTCAACTTTACGGATCATTCAAAAGTTGCCATCAAAGGAAAATGTATGATTTTGATTAAACTGAAAGATGAAAGTTATCAATTTATTGGTGATGTCTATTATATACCAACGATGAAAAACAACATATTAAGCTTATGATAATTGTTGGAGAAGAGGTATGAGATTAAAATGAAAGATTATATTTTGACATTACTTGACACTAAATGAGCTATGATTGCAAAGGTAGCCATGATAAAAAAAAATATATATATATATATATAATTTTCTTGCTAAACATAGAGACAGATGTGCCTAAATGCCTAAATACACGTGTGAAGGATGAAACTTAGCTTTGGCATATGAGACTTGGGCATGTAAACTTTGTTTGCTTGAAGATGATGGCATAAAAGAAGATGTTGAAGGGTCTACCATCCATTATATATCCAAATCAGTTGTGTGAAGAATGTTTAGTAGGCAAACAATTTCGTAAGAGTTTTTTGAAAAAGTCTACATCAAGAGCAAGTCAACCCCTACAAGAAATACATGTCCATGTTTGTGGTCTTATCAAACCATGTTTGTTTGGCAAACATCCGTATTTTGTATTTTTTATTGATGATTATAGTAGAAACACTTGGGTATACTTCTTAAAATAAAAGTCTAATGTGTTTAGTTGTTTTAAGAAGTTTAAGACATTAATTGAAAGAAAAAAAAAAGTAGTTATCCTTTAAAATTATTTAGAATGGATAAGGGATGAATTGTTTTCTAATGATTTTAATAAGTTTTGTGAAGATCATGGTATAAAGAGACTCCTAACAATGCCTATATCCTCACAATAAAATAGCATGGTGGAGAGAAAGAATAGAAGCATCCTCAACATGACAAGAAGCATGCTCAAAACTAAGAAGATGCCCAAAGAGTTTTAGGCCGAACTTGTAGATTGAGCTATCTTCTTTTCAAATAGATATCCTACTAAAGGCTAGAATGTCATAACTCTATAAGAAGCATGAAGTGGAAGAAAGCCAAATGTTTCTCATTTTAAAAGTTTTTGGGAGCATTGACTATGTGCATGTAGATGATCAAGTAAGAACCAAGCTAAATGACAAGATCAAAAAGATGATCTTTGTAAGTTATGATCAAAAGTCCAAAGGATATAAGCTTTACAACCCTAATGAAGAAAATATGGTGATTAGTAGAGATGTTGAATTTAATAAAGAATTAGCGTGGGATTGGAAGATAAGTGATTGTGAGAAATATGACTTCCTACTGATTCTTGATGAATAAGAGGAAAGATATGAAGATCATCAAGAACCTATAGTCACACCTCCATAAACACCAATGAGCTGAACTTCTTCTTCTAATGGAAACTCAAATAGTGGCACTCCACCAAGTTCACCAAGAAAGATGAGAAGCCTTAATGACTTATATGAGGTAACTAATCCTATTGATAATGTAAAACTATATTGTCACCTTGCTACATTTAATCTTATAGTGTTTGAAGAGGCAATAAAGGATACAAAATGGAGAATTACTATGGATGAGGAGATTGCTTTAATTGAGAAGAATGACACATGTAGATTGGTTCTTAGACCAAATAGATAAAAACCAATAAGTGTCAAGTGGATCTACAAAGAAAATAAGAATGTTAAAGGAAAGATGGAGAGTTACAGGCAAGGTTAGTGGCAAAAGACTATAGTTAAAAGCATAAGATTGACTATGATGAGGTATTTGCTCTCGTTGCTAGATTGGAGACCATTCACTTAATCATTGTCATCGATTCCCAACATAAATAGAGAATCTATCAAATAGATGTCAAATTAGCCTTAATGGTTTTCTTAAGAAAAAGGTCTATATTAACCAATCGATGAGCTATGAAGTAAAGAGACATGAAAACAAGGTTTTAAAGTTGAACAAAGTCTTGTATTGATTGAACCAAGCCCCAAGGGCTTGGTATAGTCGCATTGATGGCTATTTCTTAGAAAATGGATTTGTTAAATGCCCCAATGAATATGCTATCTATATAAAGATCAAAGAGAGTGGTGATACTCTTATTGTATGTTTGTATGTTTGTATGTGGATGATTTAATCTTTATAAGAAATAATACAATGATGTTTGAAGACTTCAAGTAAGCAATGACCAAGGAGTTTGAGATGACGGATATTGGTCTTATGTCTTACTACTTAGGGATTAAGTTCAAACAAAGAGAAGATGAAATCTGTAACAACCCGGCCCAACTTGCCATATATTATCCACTTTGGGCCTTACCGCCCTCACGGTTTTGTTCCTGGTGACGCGGGTCCACATCTGAGCCTGACACCCCAAAACACATATGACAAGTTAGCAACCAGCACTCTTAATAAGGCCAGCTACGCAATCCCTCACCCGCCGATATGGGATATGACAATCCAGCCCTCTTAAGGAGCTCGACGACCCCGTCGGCACAACCGGACAACCAGTGAGGTCGACTCTGATACCAAATGTAACAGCCCGGCCTAACTTGCCATATATTGTCTGCTTTGGGCCTTACCGCCTTCACGGTTTTGTTCCTGGTGACGCGAGCTCACATCTGAGACTGACGCCCTAAAACGCATATGACAAGTTAGCAACTAGCACTCTTAATAAGGCCAGCTACCAATCCATCACCCGCCGATGTGGGATATGACAGAATCTTTGTAAATCAAGAGAAGTTTATAGGAGAGGTTTTTAAGAAGTTCAGGATTGAGGATTATGCAAAATTGAATACTCTAGTTAAGTATGGAGTAAAGATGTCAAAGAATAATGAACGGGGGGCAATAAACTCTATAACATTCAAAAACCTAGTTGGGAGTTTAAATATACTTTTTGGAGTAGGACTTGTAAAAGGTTTATGAAGACACCTCTATAACACACTTCAAAAATTTGAAGCAAATTCTTCGATATATCAAAGGTACTGTTGATTTTGGCTTATTCTATGATTATTCTAATAGCTTTGAACTTGTGGGTTATAGTGATAGTGATTGGGCTAGAGATATGGAAAGAGCACTACGAGTTTTTTTTTCTACATGGGAGATACAACATTCACATGGAGTTCAAAGAAGCAATCTATAGTCATTTTGTCAACATGTGAAGATGAATATGTAGCTATTACATCATGTGTTTGTCATTCCATATGGCTAAGGAGATTATTGAAGGAATTGTGAATGCTATTAGAAAAGGCTATTGAAACTTATGTGGATAACTCATTAGTCATTGCATTAGCAAAGAATCCAGTATTTCATTATAGAAGTATGCATATTGACACAAGATTTCATTACCTATGAGATTGCATTGCAAACAAGGAAGTTGAAGTCAAGTATGTGAAGATACAAAGATCAAGTTGCAGATATATTCACAAAGCCACTCAAATATGATGTTTTTATCAAGATAAGAGATGTGTTAAGAGTTATAAAGAAATCAAGTTTAAGAGAGGATGTTGAAAGTAAATTGATTTCTGGAAATTAGTTGAACCGGTCCACTGGTTAGGAATAGGTCGACCAGTTACAATAGAGTGACTAGTTGAATTAACTGAATTGGTCAATCAATTTAGTCGGCAGAATACAATTCATGTTCAGATTAGGATTTCCTTATATTAGTATAATTTATTGATTGTTTAGGATTTTATACCTATAAACGACTTGTAATTCAGTATTATTATAAGTACAAAAGAGAGAGAAAGTTAAGGGAGCTTAAAGAGACACTTAACAAAAGTATTCTTTCCTCTCAATCTTCTTCTTATTCTTGTATTTTTGGCCTTGCATTACTGTGTTGATCTTATACCATACCTATTTTACTTCCAATGCAATTTTATTTTTTAAAAATCTTTATAATACAAGAAGATAAAATTGTTCAGCAATTTCTTTCAATTTAATTCGATAGGAGTGACAGAGTGGCTGAACTTGAGGAGATGATAGTCCCAGATCAAGGAAAAAGAAAAGAAAAGAAAAGAATTTGATGAAATGGGGGGGGGGGCGATAATTAAGTGAATTCCCTTTAGGCCACTTGTAGCACTTTTAGCCGATGCAGGCAACCAGGGTTGGATTGAAATAGGTCCTGATTTTAATTAATCTCCAGTAGGCTGAGTAACTTGATCAACAAAATGCAATAGACCACCTATGAGAATTTTGATGGTGGTTTCTTAAAGAAACAAAATGGGATTTAAGAGGTGCAAAGGGAATCGGGATTGTGCTTCTACAAACTATATATTTATGTACGAGTGTTGGTCTGAGAAACATGTTTCATGAATAAGCCCTTTTCAGTGTAGTAAATATGATTCACAGGCAATTATCAAAAGGGGGGGAAAATGATCACAGGACTGTTGGTCATGGTGGCTGGCAATAGTCCAGAAGAGCATTTGGTTAGGATAGAGAGTCTAGTCATATGGAGCTCTCTCAAACTTCCTGCTATGAGAATTAATGCCATATGTCTCGTAGTAGATGGTTAGTGTATTAGAATTTCAAACCCATCAATAACATATCCCGACGAATAGATTTCTGCTTGTTTCTCACCTTTGAGCAAGTTATGAGAGGATTTCCGTAGAAGTTTTGCTTCCCATACAGTACATGGAGATCATAACCCGGTAGTGAGGCAAATTTTGCGGTGTTATTAAAATATATTCATGTTTTTAACTTCTATCACATTACAGCACATATAAGGTGATGAGTGAAGGTGTTAAGACTTACAGCACTTTCAGAGAACCCGATGTCCACACATCTCTTGGGATCACTCCAGTTAAATTGATGTTTCGCAAAACCCTTCAAAGAAATTAAAGATAGACTTAATTAGTTCTCAATGGAACATGCTCTCAAGTTTATTTTAGACATTTTACGGACAGTTGACGAACAATCTATTCACTCTGGGGGGGATGCTGGTTAAATTAAACTCTGGTCCAGACATATCAGTGATCCTCCTGCAGTACATTGAAAAGAAAAGAATGTGTTATAGTTCCCTTTATTCTTTCTGTCTTCTTCAAAGAGGAAACACCAAAATCATTGTATTTATTGCTGTGCATCTCAGGAAGTAGTTTGACTCACAAGTCTGTCAACTTCTCTAAAGAAAGAATGGCACGAGGTATGGGCCCTTGGAGTCCACTTGCGTATAATTCACTTCGTTAGTCCAAAGAGGAAAAACAAAATATCAGAATATTGTGCAACATGTAGCAGAGAAATGAATTAACGAAAATATCATGCAGATAGAGATCCTCACAGTCTAACAAGATTCCTCCAGTTCCCAATGAAATCAGGTATTATGCCACTAAGATTATTATCACTTGCACGACTGCACATTGCAAAACCGAATTAAGGAAACCAGATGCTATTGAATTATCAAAAACTGCATGTGTTTAAAGAAGAAAGGAATTGATTGCTTACAAATTAGTCAAGTTTAGCTTAGCGAGAGTCTCTGGCAAGGTTCCCTCCAACAGATTGGAGGAAAGTACCCTGCAACCATTAATTCATAGCACAGCATCAAAGATTGCAACTAAAATGTCTAGCTTGCGTTTGTTTAATAATGATGAGCAGTTAAATGCCTTACAGGCCTGTTAAGTTGACAAGATCACCAAGCTGAGAAGGAATAGTACCAGAAAACTGATTTGCTTCAAGGGACCTTCATGTATTTGATTAATTGACAAAAATAAATTTAGTGAACCAAGTAAGCTAGCATTGTCAAAAACAGAAACAGAAAACAAAACAAATGATAAATCAGCAGAACATATATTTATGACTTCAATACATACAAGTAACTCAGGCTAGGAAAACTTCCCAAGTACCCAGGAATATTTCCTGACAAGCGATTGGATGTAAGTGAGCTGCATGCATAAAATGTTATCTAGTTATGGTGAATTCTGCCTTGTGTATGAACTGGTAAGCAAAGATAAGGTGAATGAACTTACAGTTCTGTCAAATGTTTCATTGAAGCCCATTCCTCAGGAATATTGCCAGAAATGTAGTTGCGAGTTAGGTCACTGTGACAGATAATATAGTTGTTTAGCATCAATATATACCTGAGAATTTAACTTGTTCAACTTTATAAAACGTCAAGTAGACATTTCTTTGGAGTATAAACCTTGCTTGTTGAAAATAAAGTTTCTTTTACAACATAATTTGAATTAGACGATACTTTAGTTTCTGTTAAGGTTGTGTCTATGATGCAACTCTTGCATGTTAGATTTTGAATGCACATATTATTACCAAATACTTCACAGGCGCATTCAATACCTTTAAGCAGTTGAAGTATGCAGATTAGTGAATGCTCAGAAAATGTTCTCAAGATGTTCACCCTTAAGCTAACGGGTATAATTTTTTTATTTAACTATTGAATTAAGTTAAAATTTTACTAATAGATTTTTACTATATTAAATTTTCATAGTCATCTAAGATTGGTGAGGCTACCTGATTAAACCTAAACATTATTGTTCAAGATTTACAATATTTTTCTAATTAATTTAAAATTCTTTAACCTATTTAATGTATAACTCTTTAATTATTTTTCTTGGTATACAAATAGCTTTAAGAGTTGTAATATTGAGTTTTTGATTATTAAGATTACATCTTTAATCACATCAATAGTGATCACATCTTTAAAAAATTTTATTTTATTTTATTCTCATTTGTTAGGTATTTCCATTCCACAATTTATTAGTATATCATGCACGTAGCTTCATTACCGAAGCAATTGGCATTTTTGTATTCCTATAATTTGTATATAAAATTTCACTTAACATTCCATATTTTTGGAATTTTTTTTATAAAGATAAAAGCTATTTTATGACCACATTACCACTTTGTTTAATTAAAAATATATATACATATATGTATGTTTGAGATACATAAAAAATAAAACACTAAAAAAGTTAAAACAAGAAACTAAAATTAATTTTTTTAAAAATACATGAGTGGAGTATACCCATTAGTGTTGGACCAAAATTTATGATCATAAGCCAAATTCCGGATTATAATTGAATCATGATTATGCAGCAAGATATACAAAGAGAGCAGAACGAATTAGTGAGCATGACTCCATTTTATTTGATGAAAACCTACAAAATTAACTTATATGAATAAAATCAATTAGAAATTAGAAATTCCCATTGATGGATAGCACGCACTACAAATTTATAACCAACCAATTTTTTCTCAATTAGAATTTGCAAAATCAAACATTAAATCATCAAAATTAAGTTTTATTTACTCAAATTATTATGTAAAAAATAATAATTTTTGGTGTTTACATTGGATTCAAATCAAACCCAATTATCAACTCTAGAAAAGTTAGGATTTCTTTTAGATATGACAAATATTAACAAAATATTTAACATTTAATTTGTTCAAGTTTGAAATATAGCCGATTGATGGCGGGGGGGGGGGGGGGGGGGGGGGGGGGGGGGGGGGGGGGGGGGGGGGGGGGGGGGGGGGGGGGGG